>BQNB010019125.1:0-67254 GCA_026074375.1 Tanacetum coccineum
TTTTTAAATTTAAAGAGCAAATATTTTTGTATTTTTGTTTTTAATCTTCTACTTATACTAAAAAGAAAAGAAAAATATTTTTTTTACTTTTTATTTTTTTATTTTTATTTTTTTTATATTTTTGATTTTCTTAAAAGCGTAACTTTCGAAAACGAAAGGTTCTTCAAAACACAATCAACAAACTTCAAACGAGAGAATCGTAACACACTTCCCCGGCAACGGCGCCAAAAATTGATCGATAGCAATTTCACGTATATATAATATATCAAAGTATTTATAGAAATATACAAATAATCCTTGAGGGCAAAGATTAAATGTAATTTAAACACAAAAATATAAAATATAATACGTTTTAACCGGTAAGTGATTACCGGGTCGTATCCCAAAGAAATGTGAATTGATACCCTCAATTCAGTTTGGATAATGTTATGAATGATTTTCAACTTTTTGATTGATTTTCTATGACTAAAAACAATTAAAACAATTAAATGCAAGAAAAATAACTAAACACGCGGACGAAAAACGGAAATGACAAAATAAACCCTAATTAACACCTTAACTTAGAATTTGAATTAAAAATCTACTTCTATGAGTAAAAATAAAGGGATTTTCAAAATTTGAAAACTTAACGATAAAATTTGAAAAAAATTCACAAAAACGAATAACGGGAATTGAAAATCGAGCCCTAAAAGCTAAAATGCTCAAAAATAAACTTACAAGAGTCAAACTAATTTTCCCACGTTCTTAATGATAAAAGAAAATTTTATAAGAAAGATTTTTATTTTTTTGATTATTTTTCTATTTTTTCTGATTTTTTAAAGTTTTTAATGAAATTAAATGATTAAAAATACTAAATGAACTCTAAAAATTCTAGAAAAATTATAAAAAAATAGCTTACACTACTTAAAACCTAGGAAAAATAAGCCCGAGATCATAGCTTATTGAATAAGCTGTGAAATAAGCTTAAACAGCTTAATAGGCTTATAAGGGGAAAATGAGTATAAGAAATAGATTGTGCAAGAGTCTTATGAAAAAGACCCAAGGGCACAGCGGTAGTGTGTGGTGTGTGGTGTGTTATAAAGGGTTGAGGTGTTGAGGTCGGGGGTTCGAGTCTTGCTCACCCCCGACTTCCACTTCCCCTCTTTTTTTTAAAAATTTTTTATTTTTGAAAACTTAAAAACACAAAGTTGTTAAGGACTCTTTTTTAAACAACTTTAACAAAACAAACATAAATTGAAACTTAAAAATAAGCTCTCAAAAAACTTTTGAAGTATGAAACCTGCTGCCTTAGAAACAAGGTTTTTAAAAGCCTAAAAGCTACTTTTCACTTAAAAGCTTGCACACTACTCAAATTAAGCTCAATTTTGAAACTAAAAGCTGTCCTAGATAGCTTATGATAGCTAGAAACCAAATTTGAAAAGATACCTAAGCTAAGAACACTATAGGCTAGCTTAATTTGATGATCTAAAAGGCTAACTCAGAAATAAGCACTAAAAGCTTAAAAACAACTTAAGCTAAAATGCTCAATAAGCTAAAACAGACCCTAAGCTTTTGGAATCTTATCAACCTACTAGCATTCTATGAATCCAAACCATAAAAACACCTCCTAAAAGCTAGAAAACTAAATTGAAAAGCTAAATATTAGTTACTACTGTTTTTGGTCTTTTTAAGGTTTTATTATGAAATTTAAAAGCTAAATACCCTATGAAATAAGCTAAAATGTGAAAAACAAACTTTAATCTACTTTAACCTATATCTAATCTAATAGCTAATTGAATTTTAGATTCTAAATCCTACAAACTCTAGCTTAAATGAAGCTGAAAAGACAGCAGTAGTAACTGCTGTTACTACTGCTGATGCAATTGGCCAAATGGTCAAAACAACAATGCAGGTGACCTTAATGGTTACTCCTGCACTAGACACTCCTATTGAGTGTCTAAGAACACCTAGCAAACAAAATCCAAGCCTAGGAAGGCTTGGATCAAATTTTAACAATCTAAGTAAAAAGGAAAAATCCCCTGGTGCAGGAACAAAGGTTTTGAGCTTAAACTTTTTAGATTATGACATCTAATTTGAGAAAACCACTTAACTACTGATTTTGATTGATAATGAAATTAACTCAAAGAGATTGCACAACTCATTTTGACTTTAAGGAGTCAAATCTCACTAAACCAAACACCCCTTTATACATGACAGATTCAACTTAAGCTTATGAAACTTAAAAACTATTGAATCAAACTTAGATACCAGATAACTATTAGCTTATAACAAGCTTGATAAAAGTAATTTCAACAATCAAATTAGCTAGAAACTAAGATCTACAAACTATGCTAACTATTTTTGGTTTTTTAATGATTTTTAAGACAGAAAAATGCAAAACTAAGATCTAAGCTATATTAACTAAAGATAGATGATCAATTAAGACTAATAAACATATAAGATGATAATAAGCACAAATAAGCTAACTAGAAAGCATAATAAGCATTTGATAAGCAAACAAGCATATTCATAAGCTAGAAATTTAAGATAGTTTAGATTAAAGAAAACTTACAGGAAACCTTAGCAAAACAAAGGTTACAAAAGCTCAAATGAGCATCTACAAGCTCTGGCTTATCCTAAGATAAGCCAGTATAAGTCCATATGAGTTCTTCCCTTTTAAACTCATCTTCCAAAAGTTACAGTCCAAATAAGCAAAGGTACTTTTAAGCTGATTTTAAAGTTTTGAGTATGATTAAGGCTTAATTAAGCTCAATCACAAGCTTATAGACTTGTGAGAGCTAGAATGAGCTTATGTAACAGTAGCTTATCATTTGAAGAAGATTAAGAACTTATGAGTAAAAACAAGAGCTTGTGACAGATTTTTTTAAAGTAAAAACTCAATTTCATTAACTAAAAGCTTGGTTACATTGTTTAAAATGAAATTACAAGAGATTTAAATGAAAATTACATTAAGATAAATTTACTAAGCTAAAATCTACTAACTATCTAAAAGCTAAAAACTAGTATGTGTGAGAGTGTGGGTATTTATAGTATCCTGCCAGCTGAAGCTTCCTATCCCCTTTTTTTTCATTACACGCTCCTCTCATCATTGGCCCTTAGATTCCTTCAATGATTGGATAATGATCTTGGACAGTAGGATCAAAATTAGGCTCACACGGATTGCCAGCGTGGCAATCCATGGTTTAGTCTGTTGTGCTTCCTTTGTGAGTGTAAGTTGTACAAAAATCCATCATCTTGTGCTTCTGTCATTCCAACGTGTCATTCTTCATATGGGATTGGCCAATAGGGTGCGTTTGATGATGTAAAACTTTGCCCATGTGTACTTTGCCCCTTGGATTGTCCTTTATATCCCTCAATTGGTAAAAGCCCCATGATTTTAACCCCTTGGTAAAATTGAGAAGAGGATGAACAGTAAAACCAGTTTTCCCGCTTCTTTTTTTCTTTTATAAAGGATTGTTTGACCCGGGGTTGACTTGGGTTTGGGCCGGGTTATAAGGGATTTGGGCCTGGGCTTGGTTTTGGATTTGTTATAAAAAGAGTTAACGGGTTGTTTTGTTTAGGGCTTATTAGTTAACGGGTGTTAACTAATTTTAGGTATTTAGGGACTACTTTTGTAATTTGGGATAAGATGAGGGATTGAATTGGAAAATTTTGAGATTTTTGTCTTCTTGTGACCTTGACTTTGGTTAACCAAGTTGACTTGAGTTGACCTCTTTTGACTTTTTATAGCTTTTTACCGCCTTTTTGCGTGCTCTTCCGTTCCCGTGTCCGTGTTTGTTCGGTTTTAACCGTTTTCTTGTGATTTTTGCAATATCCGTACCTACACAATCACAAAGACAAAACAAGCAATATTCAAGCATTTTAAGCACAATTTTGTCTTTTTAGGGTTTATTTTGATATAAAATGGATATGTGTTTTCACACATATCAAAATTCCCCAAACTAAGCGATTGCGTGTCCTCACGCAATGTTATATGCCTTATAACCAAATACCTCAAAACTTCTCCAAACTAAACCTTTGAAAAGTAGCAAAGATTTTTGTGGAGAGAGTTAAGAGATCACAAGTTATAAAACACCCCCATTTCCCATTTTTCTAAAACTTTTTTTTATAATTTTTTTATAATTGAGATTATTTTAACTTTTGTTATTTCCATAACTGTTAGTGATCATAGAACAAAATGCATTTCGATTCCGAGAATGCCCCAAAAAGGATAAATTCATCGTTCCCGACTTTTCACTTATCCAAACCAAGCTTAAAACAAAATCACAGCTAAATATCAGTAAGGATGCTAGCACTACTCATATTTGCAATTTGTGAACTTTTTACTCCCGACATTTATTATATCTCAAGTGAGTGTGCTATCTTGAATTTCAACCATGGATCAACTTTTTGCAACATACTATGCTTTATGTTCCACCTTAGAATAATGAGTTTAAAAGCTTCGTCTCGGCACATCCCAAGCTTACGGCTAAGTGACCAGGCTTTTGATACCCCACAGAGACTAGTATCGGGACTCACGGACCTTAGGTTTCAAAAACTCTCAGGCTTCCCGAATTATCATAGCTTATAAAATAGAATAGTCAAAGTGCAAAAGCATATTTGAATTTAACAAAAAGAAGTCAATTTATTAATTTAATTTAACTATTTAGACCTTTATGCAATAAAATTAATTAAAAAATCAAAAATTATTTAAAAAAAAAAATAAAAACATAAAAAAATAATAAAAAAATAAAAAAGAAGAAAAATAAAAAAATAACAAAAAGAAAATATTATAAAATAAATAAAATAAAATAAAAAAAAATAAATAAAAAAATAAGAAAAAATAAACGGAACAAAAAAAATAAATAAAAATAAAAAAAAAACGGCGAAAAAAAGAAAAAAAAAATAAAATAAAAAAAAAATAAAAAAATAAATTAATAAGAATATAATAAAAAAGAATAATAAAACAAAAAAACAAAAAAAAATAATAAATAAATAAAAAAAATAAAAAGATAAAAAAAAAAAATTAAAAAAAATAATAAAAATAATAAATATAAAAAAAAAAAATAAAATAAAAAAAAAGAAAAATAAAAAGGAAAAAAAAATATAATAATAAAAAATAAAAATAAAAGATATGAAAAAAATAAAAAATAAAAATTATAAAAAATAAAAAAAAATAAAAAAAAATAATAAAAAAAATAATAAAAAAAAAATTAAAAAAAAATAAAATAAATAAATAAATAAAAAAAAAAAAAAAAAAAAAAAAAAAATAATATAATTATACAAAAATAGAATATAAAAAATTATAAAAAAAAAATGAAAAATAAAAATAAAAAAAAAAAATTCAAATAAATAAAATTTATAAAAAATAATATAAAGAATAAAAATAATAAATAAAAAATGTTAAAAATAATAAAAAAAAAAAGAAATTATAAGATAAAAAAATATAACCCGCAGACCTCCTCGACCTTTTAGAAGGCTGCAACATCGGTTGTGAGCCGGCAAGATGCAATAAACTTTTATCAGTCTCGGATCTTTATTATTCTTACTATGGGCTTTCTTTAGAATACTACCACATCGGTTGTGAGCCGGTAAGAGGTAGTAAACTTTTATCAGCCCACAGCTTTTATTATTATTTTATTCTTTATCATTTTATCATTTTTTTTACTTTATAGAAGACTTCTTTTTGAAAAATTCAAGTATAAATTTGAACTAAGACTAAAATTTTTGCTATATAAATTACATAAAAATTGTTGATTTAAGTTTAATCTCCAAAACAACACGTATATTAATCCGGTTAGGAGCTTATGGGAGAAAAAGCAACAAGTTACATACATGAGCTCTTAAGATTTCCAAATAATCCTTGTTTAGCATCCTACTCATACTTAACTCTATCATTTTTCGTTCTTCGCAAATTAGCGAACGCTTAGCCTAAAAGTTAAGGAACAAGCTAGAGCTCAACACGCTCGATCGGGTCAAAATTTACTCTTATTCTTACCCAGCAAGAAAGTCAAAATTGTGACAAAAACACTTATTTTATTTTTGAAAATTTTAAAATTTTTCATATTTTTGAAAATTTTGGTGGGAAAACGGGGTACGTGAGAACAAAACAATAAGTAGGTAACATCAAATCGATAGATTCCCTCCCCAAACTAAAACGAAACATTGTCCTCAATGTTTAAGGCGGGTCTCTACGCAAATCTAAGCCGTTTATTAATTATGCAAAGATAAACGTGAATCGATAAAATGAAAGGATATCGGATTTCCCCAAACTAATTGCAAACAAAAGATAGGAAGCTCGAGTGAACCGGGACACAACACCGAACACGAGAGGCTTTAGAAAAGCTGGATCTATCCTGCAAACAATCACAAGTACAAACAACAAACACAAAGAACGGAAGAGTACAAGCCTCTTCACAACACTTTAGAAATAAGAAAGAAAAAATAGAAAATGGATAAGCATGGGGTGCCTCCCACGAAGCGCTTTGTTTTTGGTAACCGAGTCACATAGCTTGACTCGATCCCTGAATTCATTCGTCCTTAGGGAGAGCAAATGGAACTGGCTTAAGAGAAAAATGAAAAGTAGAGATGCCGAGGTCAAAAACGAGGTCCTCACTCCTGAGAGAGAGAATAAAAAGAGAATCCTCGGGGTAGGTGAAAAATGGAAGAAAAGTCCAAATGACAAATGTGAAGGAATTGACCTCTTCAACATTTAGGGATAAGACAATTTCTCCTTGGTTAAAATCTTTATCATTCTTCATGGCCGTATCGGGCTTAAAATTTAAGCAAAAAACGTCTGTGGTTCCGGAGGAGAGAGTAGATGATGGTTAACAGGATAGATAACTCAATTTCGTGAGAAAGAAATTATCTTCACTTCGGAATCTATCT
This sequence comes from Tanacetum coccineum, assembly GCA_026074375.1. Lineage (NCBI taxonomy): Eukaryota > Viridiplantae > Streptophyta > Magnoliopsida > Asterales > Asteraceae > Tanacetum > Tanacetum coccineum. The sequence goes on from BQNB010019125.1 coordinate 6,868, forward strand.
CAACACCTGGTGGGAATTAAAATCATCTTGAACGAGAATAAATCAATCTCTTCTTGAAACGGGTTCACAACTCTCAACGGGGATTAAAAGGAAAGATACGGAATAAACCTCGTAATTTGAACTTAGATTAGCATGAACATTTTTGGTGACCGGGAAGTTGAAATCTCACAAAGCAAAGTCATAAGACTAAGATATTCCTCATGCTCACGAACAATCCTTGAAGGAATTGTTAAAAGTTCACCGGCGAACTCATGGTGAAGAGGATCACTCCTTGGAGAAAAAGTAATCGAAGTATTATGGATGGATTCATTTTGTTTTGGTTCATGATCGAAAATCACTTCGGGATCGAGATTATGGGTGGTATCATCACTAAGCAGACTCTCAAGAAAAATTACGTCTCCTTCTGAATCGTAATAACCTTCCTAAAAAATAGAAGAAACTTCAATGGCTAGAAAAGCATCGATCTCATCAATATTGTCCTCTGAGTCAAAACACTCAACCTTATCGGTTAAATGTGTGTTAAGGAAAACTGGCTCATCGGAATTTGAAACGTTTGCGTTCTACGTTTTCGAACATCTTCGCCACTCGTAAATAGAGGAATTAACTTTGCTAAGAGGTAAGTTATCATCAAATTCGAAAATAGGGTTTGAATAAACTTGAAAATTTTCTTCATGAACACCTTTTTTAAGAAGAGCGAGTTCATCGGCAAATTCCTCAAGATTATCACTAGTCTTCACCGAAGAAGAAACCTAGAGAAGAGCAATGAATGAATAGTTAGGTCCTCTCTTAATTTAAACAGCCACTAAATGGCATCATCCTTCGAAAAATCAATGATAGAAAAGCGTGAGCAAACTGCTATTCTTTAGCATTTCTTAGATATTTCAGCATAAAAAGACAAGTTACATACTTCCTACTCTATTTAATTTTTTCCATATAAGCAATGAGAGCTTTTGCAGTGCGAAGGAAAGGTCTCCCTAAAATAATAGTCACTCTTGGGTCTGGTTCAAAATTAACCACAACAAAATCAGCAAGAAAAGTGAAACCATCAACTCTAATTACAACATCCTCGGCTATACCCATTGGGTGCGTAACGGAACGGTTAGCAAGCTCGAGTGTCATTCGGGTGGGCTTCAAAGCTTCAAGTCCAAGTTGCTTGTAGATAGAATGAGGCAAAAGATTTATGCTAGCTCCAGAATCGGCTAAAGCATTAGTCCTATCAAGTTCTTGTAAAGCACACGGGATACAAAATTTTCCGGGATCTTAGAGTTTCTCAGGAACTTTGTTCAAGATGATGGCAGGACATTCAGCATTTACGGTTGTAATGGCAATCTCCTCAAGTTTCTCTTTGTTTCTCAATAAAGTGCTTAACCATTTGTTGAATTTCGGCATTCGATGAGAGCATCCTTTAAAAACCAATTTTCTAAACAGTTGTTTAAAAAACTTCATAAACCGCTTTGCTGAGCACATTGTGTATCTTTCTCTCTTACTTTCCATCCTCTCAGGTATTGAAGTTTAGTGAATATGAATTAGGTCTATGGAGAATTAGGCTCTTGCATAGATTCCTTATCCTATGTTTTGGAATTTCAAATAAATGGAATCATGATCCCTTAGGTGGGACTTGTGCAGTACCGTTCTGAACTTGTTTTTTGCATCTTTGTCCATCGACGTCTTTTGGTTTTGATTGTGTTTCCTTTAAGAGTTAGAAACAACAAAAGTTAGAACAAGAGGAGTCGTAGGTCCTTCATAAGTCTGTACCACATCGTGTGGTGATACATTAACATGCTCGCCGAGGGTTAGTTTACAGTTTGATTTGAAGAGTTCCTGAACTCGAAGACGAAGCGGTATTGGAACTTATGAACTTAGAAAGCATTTTCGTTAAATTTGTCATTTGGTTTTGTAAACATTGGCCTTGATTTTGAATATTCCTTAACACTGCATCAATAGCCTTGACATAATTCTCAAAATCGGTCTTTAAAACACCTTGCATTTGCTGAGCAGGAGCTTGAGCTTGGTAAACTGGGGTTTGAATCATTGGAGGTTGGTAAACTTGTTCCTTGGTTGAAGTTACTTCCACGGTTTTTCATGAAATTGGTTTCTAGTCGATTTGGTTGAAATTATCCCTGATTTCTGATTGAAACGGTTTTGATTGTTTTGATTCGGAGGAAAACCAGGAGGTTGGATTTGATTTGAAACCATCGAAGGTCTAGAATTGGTATTTCCTTGATTAAAATTGGTTGCAGCAGCTTGTGAAACGAACATCTTGAAGTCTTGTCACGATAAACGTTGCCACGTGGCTGGACAATATCTATAAAGAAAGATCACCTCCACAAGTTTACACAACTCTCCTCGAGCCGCTTTTACGGGTGCGGGAGCCTTGGGGCTTATTTGTTTGTCGATAAGCATAAGTCCTTCATCATATTCATAAAGTTTCATAAACTTCGGTTTTAAGATCAGCAACATCTGGTAAATCCAGGGAAGTAGATGAATTCGAACTCACTTACATAACGACTTTCTCCTTGTTTTCAAGAATTACGGAACCTTGATTTACACTCGATAATCTCAAGCATTCACGAGGCATCATTATCCAAAAAAGTTTCCGACCCACAGAAGAATTTCAACGAATCAATGATATTAGCATCAAACATTGTAGAAACGTATCCAATATGATGTAATTCCAGAAAATCCCGTGATGTGGGCAAGCTCGAAGAAGATCAATAAATCGATCCAATCCTCAAAAATGATTCGTCAAATCTTTGTTGAAATCTCGTGATTTCGATTACGAGATTTGTCGGTTTTAGAAGGAGGAAAGAATTTGATTACTGAATTTTTGAAACAAGATCATCCCAGTCAAAATTGATCGAGAGGTTCTTTTCTCTATAGCAACAAATCCGGGCTGAACCTTCATTAGAGAAAACGGAAAAAAGCATAAACTAATTGACGGCTCGGGATATCCAGGATCTCATTTTTGAATGTAATCTTATTAAAAAACGATGTGAACATGTGGACCTCTTATCATGTCCGAAAAACTGTTTAGTTTTGAACAAGAATTGATCAAATCAACCATGCTTTAATCTCAAAGTTTTAGCATTGATTTCAGGAATTACAAATGCATCCTCGAACCCCTCGGTGGGTGCTATATGGGAGCAATCGTGCCATAGTCCGGTTATCAGCCAGTCGGAACCAAAGGAGGATTAACAAAAGGTCTTCAAATGAAATGATTGAACAATAAAACCAGCCGGATTGGGACTTGTTGTGACGAGGTTACGGATGCTGGATAGAGACGAGTGCGCATGCACAATGAGTAGAAAAAGAAAATTTAAACTAATTTATTTATTTATTTTTTTTATTTAAACAAACTATTTAAACGGATAACAAGAAGACAACTTAAACCAAATAATCAAATTTACTTCACGGTAGCTCTTAAAAATTTTACCTTTTAAGGTGAGCCGTATTTCGTAATGACACAAATTGGTAAGTTTTAAAATCTTTGATTTCGAGATGTAAATTACTAATGAATAAGACCTCAATTGAAGGTATTATTTGTTTGTGTTTCTTTTACCAACTTGTTTATTTATTTTTAATTTCTTTTTGATAAGGACATAATTTTTTATATTTTTGGTTTTTTTTATGTTTTTGTTTTTTTTAAATGATAATTATACTACAAAGAAAAGAAAAATATTTTTTTTATAATTTTTTTTAACAAAAACAAAACTTTCAAAAATGAAAGGGTTTTCAAATTACTATCAACAAACTTCAAACGAGAGAATCTTATCACAATCCCCGGCACTGACCTAAAAAATTTGATTGCAAGAATCTACACACGTAACAAAATAATATATATATACATAGAAAATTACCAATTTACCCTTGAGGACAATGTAAAAAGGCATTCTCTCAAATATATAATATAATATAATATGTTTATTTACCGGGAAGTATGATTCCCCGGGTCGTTTCCCCAAAGACTTGTGAAATTGAAATCACGTTCTTGTTTGGACAATGATTTGAATAAAAACAAAGATTGATTTGATTATCTAAAACTACTAATTAAAAGCAACAATTAAAATAAGAAAACTAAAGCAATTAAGCACAAAAACGATTAACGGGAACAAATTAAATGCGACGAATAAGCAACTAAGGCAAGATTAACTCCTAAAAATGCAAACTAAATTTCTAAACCTAAAATAAGACAAAACAAAATTTTAAGAAAAAGAAATTTTTATTTTTTGTGATATTTTTTGAAATTTAATATGAAATATAAAAACTAATTTGAATTCTTTTAAATCCAGAAAAATACAAATGGAATCCTAAAAATTGTCTAAAAAATGATTTTTAAACTTAGAAAAATGTAAGATAATATAAAAATTCAGAAAACTATTTTTAACTACTTTTAATAATAAAAGCCTATTTTTAAAACTAAATTTAAAAACTTAAAAATGAATTTAAAAATCTAAAAAGGATAAAAATGATTTTAATAAATGTAAACCTAAAAGTATTAATTCTAAAACTAAAAACTATTTTTTTGTATTTTTAAAAATTATTTTTTATTTTTTATGAATTTCCGAAAGTATTTATCTAAGAAAAATGATTAAAATTAACAAATTAAGGAAAAATTACCAAAAATTCAGGGAAAGTCTTAAAAGATGCAAAGAATTTAATAAAATTAAAAGCAAGTAATCAGCTGAACGAATAAGCCCTAGATAAGCAGTGAAAAGCTATGGCTTTTTATTTGGCTAAGTGGCGAAAAAGAGCTTAAAAGAAATATGAAAACAAATTATGTTGGATGAGCTAATGAAGCATAACGGTAAGGAGTGTGTGTGTGTGAAGGGGAGGTCATGGGTTTAAGTCTGGCATACACCCTTTTTTATATTTTTTTTTTATTTTTGAAAACTTAAAAACACAAAGTTGTTAAGGACTCTTTTTTAAACAACTTTAACAAAACAAACATAAATTGAAACTTAAAAATAAGCTCTCAAAAAACTTTTGAAATTGTTGTCTCAGAAACAAGCTTTTAAAAGCCTAAAAGCTAATTTTCACTTAAAAGCTTGCACACTACTCAAATTAAGCTCAATTTTAAAACTAAAAGCTGTCCTAGGTAGCTTATGATACCTAGCAACCAAATTTGAAAAGATACCTAAGCTAAGAACACTATAGGCTAGCTTAATTTGATGATCTAAAAGGCTAACTCAGAAATAAGCACTAAAAGCTTAAAAACAACTTAAGCTAAAATGCTCAATAAGCTAAAACAGACCCTAAGCTTTTGGAATCTTATCAACCTACTAGCATTCTATGAATCCAAACCATAAAAACACCTCCTAAAAGCTAGAAAACTAAATTGAAAAGCTAAATATTAGTTACTACTGTTTTTGGTCTTTTTAAGGTTTTATTATGAAATTTAAAAGCTACATACCCTATGAAATAAGCTAAAATGTGAAAAACAAACTTTAATCTACTTTAACCTATATCTAATCTAATAGCTAATTGAATTTTAGATTCTAAATCCTACAAACTCTAGCTTAAATGAAGCTGAAAAGACAGCAGTAGTAACTGCTGTTACTACTGCTGATGCAATTGGCCAAATGGTCAAAACAACAATGCAGGTGACCTTAATGGTTACTCCTGCACTAGACACTCCTATTGAGTGTCTAAGAACACCTAGCAAACAAAATCCAAGCCTAGGAAGGCTTGGATCAAATTTTAACAATCTAAGTAAAAAGGAAAAATCCCCTGGTGCAGGAACAAAGGTTTTGAGCTTAAACTTTTTAGATTATGACATCTAATTTGAGAAAACCACTTAACTACTGATTTTGATTGATAATGAAATTAACTCAAAGAGATTGCACAACTCATTTTGACTTTAAGGAGTCAAATCTCACTAAACCAAACACCCCTTTATACATGACAGATTCAACTTAAGCTTATGAAACTTAAAAACTATTGAATCAAACTTAGATACCAGATAACTATTAGCTTATAACAAGCTTGATAAAAGTAATTTCAACAATCAAATTAGCTAGAAACTAAGATCTACAAACTATGCTAACTATTTTTGGTTTTTTAATGATTTTTAAGACAGAAAAATGCAAAACTAAGATCTAAGCTATATTAACTAAAGATAGATGATCAATTAAGACTAATAAACATATAAGATGATAATAAGCACAAATAAGCTAACTAGAAAGCATAATAAGCATTTGATAAGCAAACAAGCATATTCATAAGCTAGAAATTTAAGATAGTTTAGATTAAAGAAAACTTACAGGAAACCTTAGCAAAACAAAGGTTACAAAAGCTCAAATGAGCATCTACAAGCTCTGGCTTATCCTAAGATAAGCCAGTATAAGTCCATATGAGTTCTTCCCTTTTAAACTCATCTTCCAAAAGTTACAGTCCAAATAAGCAAAGGTACTTTTAAGCTGATTTTAAAGTTTTGAGTATGATTAAGGCTTAATTAAGCTCAATCACAAGCTTATAGACTTGTGAGAGCTAGAATGAGCTTATATGAGCTTATGTAATAGTAACTTATCATTTGAAGAAGATTAAAAACTTACGAGTAAAAACAAGAGCTTATGACAGATTATTTTTAAGTAAAAACTCAATTTCATTAACTGAAAACTTGATTACATTATTTAAAAGGAGATTACAAGAGATTTAAAATGAAAATTAAGCTAAATTTACTAAGCTAAAAACTACTAACTATCTAAAAGCTAAAACTAGTAACTCCTCTTTTTAATGTGTGAGAGTGTGGGTATTTATAGTATCCAGCTGAAGCTTCTAGTCCCTCAATTCAGTTAGACGCTCCTCATGATCTCCTCCATCCATTTTTCTCAATCATTGGATACCATTCATCAATCATTGGATTAGATTGTCTCACACGGATTGCCAGTGTGGCAATCCGTGATGTGACACCCTTGTGTTACTTCTGAGTGTAGAATGAGTGCAAAATACCCCTTTCCTTATGCTTCCTTACTAGCCTACGTATCATTCTTCACATGGGTCTTAGCCAATGAGGGCATTAGGTGATTTATAACTCTGCCCGTGTGTATTTGATCCCATGAATTGTCCTTTTTGTCCTTCAATTGGGATTTTCCCTATGATTTGACCCTGGGGTAAATGGGGACGATGGTGAACAGTAAGACCTCTTTTCCCGCTTCTTTTTCTTTTATAAAGGATTGTTTGACCCGGGTAAAATCTTATTTGACTTCGGGTTTGGGCCGGGTGTTAGGGATTTGGGCCAGGTGTTAGTTATAAAAAAATAGGCTCAGGCTTTGGTTGTTAGATTTGTTATAATGAAAAGTTAACGGGTGTTAACTTCTATTAATAGAAGTTAACACCGTTAGGCTTTTAGGGCTATTTTGCAATATAGATTAACAACTTATGAGGTTAAATTGAAATTTGATAGAGTGTGTCATTGTTGTGACTTGCATTGACTAAGGTATACTTAAGTTTTTACGGGAAGATTTAGACTAAGGGTTTGACTTTGATAGCATCCTCCCGGTTATTTTTGCGTGCTCTTTTTCCGTTTCCCTGTGTTCGTGTTTTGCCCCGGATATTAAAACCGTTTTCTTGTGATTTTTGCAATATCCACACCTATACAATCACAAAGACAAAACAAGCAAAAATCAACATTATAAGTACAATTTTGTCCTTTTTTTAGGTCATATTTCTGATATAAAATGGATATGTGTTTTCACACATATCAAAATTCCCCAAACTAAGCGATTGCGTGTCCTCACGCAAATTATATGCCTTATAACCAAATACTTCAAAATTTCCCCAGAACTAAACCTTTAAATAAGACAAAGATTTTTGGTGGGAGAGAGCTAATGAAATTCCCTAGTTATAAAACAATAAGCCCCTATATCCTATTTTCAAAACCTCTTTTAAAATTTATTATTTTAACAATGTTTATTTTTGACTTTCGTTATGTTCCATAACTTTTAGGGATCAAAAAAACAAGAGTGCATTTTGATTCCTAGAAGCCCCAAAAAGTTAAATTTTCAATCGTTCTCAGATTTTTCACTTGTCCAAGGACCAAGCTAAAACAAAACACAACAGGCTAAATATCAGTAAAAGGATGCTATGCACAACACATATATTGTAACTTGTAAACTTTTTAACACCTGATATTTAAAATATCTTAATGAGTGTGCAATCTTGAACTTCAACCATGGGATTCACTTTTGCAATCATACTATGCTTTACTTCCACACTTAGTAAAAATGAGTTTAAATCGAGATCATCCCCATGTACGACTTTCGTCTTGGCACAATCCCAACCTTGGCGGCTAAGAGACTATACTTTTTGACACCACCACAGAGACTAGTATCGGACTCACAGACACTAAGGTTTACAAACAACTCATAGGTTTCCCGAATATTCATAAGCTATAAAATAGAAATAGTCAAAGTGCAAAAAGCATATTTGAATTTAACATAAAGAAGTCAATTTATTAATTACCCATAATTTATCTAGACGTTTATGCATCTTTGAACCCTCGCACCTTTTAGAAGTCAGCAACATCCGGTTATGAGCCGGCAAAGAAGCATAAACTTTTATCAGTCACAGAGTCTGTATCTTACTATCGGGCTTTCTTTAGAAGAATCTACCACAGTCGATTGTAGAGCCCCCTGCAAGAGGTAAGAAAACATTTATTCAGCCCACAGCTTTTATATAATATATTTTATTTTTTATCATTTTAATCATAATTTTTTTATATATATTTATTTTTATTTATATTTATTTATAAAGAAACTTCTTTTTTGAAAATTCATATAAATTTGAACAAGACTAAAAATTTTTGCAATATAATAACATAAAAAAAAATTGTTGAATTTAAGTTTAATACTTCCAAAAACAGCACGTAAATTAATTCGTTAAAGAGCTTTTTTATGGGAGAAAAAGACAACAAGTTACATACAAGAGCTCTTAAGATTTTTCAACTAATCCTTTGTTTAGCATTCTACTCAATTAACTGTCTATTCATTTTTGTTCTTCGCGAATTACAATGCTTAGCCAAAGATTAAGGAACACCAAGAGCACAACACCTTCGATCGGTCAAAATTTACTCTTATTCATACTCCAGCAAGAAAGTCAAAAATTGGTGACAAACATACTTATTTTATTTTTGAAAATTATGAAAATTATTGGGTGGGACAACGGGGTAACGTAGAACAACGGCAAAGAGTAAGCAAGATCATATCAAAGATATACTACCCCATACTAAAATCAAACATTGTCCTTAATGTTTCCTAGCCTAAGACTTAAAAACCCCATACTAGAATTCAAAAAGTCTAATGCATAACTAAAACATGAAGAAAGTATCACAAAAATCTTAAGTCGTTTATTCAGATGAGCAATAAAATAAATGGTTATGACGATAATAAACTTAGAATCACGGAATTCCCCCAAACTAAAGGCAAGCAAAGCTAGAAAGCTCGAAGTGGACCGGGACCAAAACACCGAACACGAAGTCCTTCAGAAAATTTGGGGGGGGGGGGATATGGGGTTCAATCCTGCAAACAATCACAAGCACAAACAACAAACACAAAGAACGGAAGAGTACAAGCCTCTTTACAACACATTAGAAATAAATAAGAAAAATAGAAAATGGTTAATCATGGGGTGCCTCCCACGAAGCGCTTTATTTTTGGTAACCGAGTCACATAGCTTGACTCGATCCCTGAATTCATTCGTCCTTAGGGAAAGTTTGGAGATCCGGGGTAACCATGGTTGGTGTATCCCCTCCGAAGTAGTGCTTAAGTCGGTGGCAGATCACTTTGAAGTTTGATCCGTTAGAGTGAGATAATTTTGCAGTGTCATATGGAAAAACTTCAGTTATGGTGAAAGGGTCGGACCATCAGGTTTTAAGCTTTCCTGAGAATATCTTTAAACGAGAGTTAAAAAGCAAGACTTGATCACCAACATTGAAAATACGGTTTTTGATCTTTGAGTCGTGAAGATTCTTTGTCCTCTCCTTATAAATCAAAGAATTCTCGTATGCTTGATCACGAAGCTCATTAAGTTCATTAAGTTGCAGCTTACGGTGATCGCCTGTGGTTTTAAGATCAAAATTAGCATATTTTAAAGCCTCAATACGCTCCTATGCACAAATCAATAGGTATAGACACGTGCTATCCATATACGAGCTTGTAAGGAGTGCAACCAATTGGTGTCTTATAAGCAGTACAAAATGCCTATAGAGCGTCATCAAGCCTATCGGACCATGAGGCACGGTTTTCTCCAACGTTCTTCTAAATAACGTTTTAATAATCCTCGAGTCGACAGACCGATACACTTTGACCACAAAGGATATCCGTTTGAGGGTGGAAGCAGTAGAAAGAACGTGAGTAACCCCATACTATAGACATTACTTTAGCAAATTAGTCATTACAGAAATGGTCCCACGAACCGCGTGTATAATAGCTTCTTGGTGAACCGAATCGGGCAAACAGAGATTTCAATAACATAAACTTACATCTCTAGCATCATAGGTGGGGAGCGCCTGGCTTCGAGACCCATTTTAGAAAGAAAGATCAACAGCTACGAGTATAGAACTCTATATCCTCTAGATGACGGAAATGGTCCCATAAAGTCTATCCCAGACATCAAAGATTTCACACACTTGGAATGGGAATATTTGTGAGCATCATCATCACTTTGAAATTATTTCCCTGACGCTTGATATGATTCACATTTTTTGAACAAACTCAATGGAACTTTGTAGTATATGGTCCAAAAAGAATCCGGAGTCAAAAACACTTTTTGCGGAGTAGTTGGCACCGTTAATGTCCCCACGGTTGGGACCACAATGGCAAGCTGTGAGAATGTCGACAGCTTTTTGGCCTGAAACACATCGCCGGATCCACTTGATCCGCACAGGTTTTGAATAGAAAAGGGTCGTCCCAAAAAAATTGATTGACTACATCTTTAAAAAAAAATTTGTTTTCGTTGATTGACATTCATTTGATAATGGAAATTTCCCGAGAGTGGGTAATATTGCATAATCGCAAACCACTGATTGGGTACTTGTGAGTCACCATGAGAAGTCAACCATATTAAGTGTCATCGAGAGAGGAAGATTTACGTTAATTTCCTTTGATCTACTGAAAACATTTTCATACGGGTTACAAATCTTGACAAATGATCGGGCAGCGTAGTTCTCATACTGGTTTTCTAATCAATTACTTAAAAATAAACGAGATTCCAGAAGGATTAGGAAACCCCTTTCTTAGACAATCTGCTGTGGCATCTTCCTAGCAAAAAGTACTTAAAGGGCAAAATGGACATTTTATGTTGAAAATTAATTATATAATACACTATGCTTTTAATTACATGATGAGGAATAGACCGTATTTTTCAAAGCGTACACCACAACCAACATATCCTTTTCTATTGTGGTGTAGTATCGATTACGCCGGACGTCATAATCATTTTTTGCTTGGCCATAATGTAACGCCTAAAGTGACGTCTCAATTTGTTGCCTCAAACCGCACCATATGTCATAGGTCGCTAGCATCGCACATAAGCTCAAAGGTTTGTCCCATCCAGGAGCAAATTAGAATTAGGAGCTTTCGGTTAACATTTCCTCTTTAATGGTCTGAAAGCTAGACCGCACCTTGTTGAGAAAATAAAAGAGTAGTTTTTTTTTTTCTCAAGAATGTGTCATTGGTCGGAAATCTTTGAAAAGTCCTTGATAAATCTACGTGTAAAAACCAGCATGTCCGAGAAAACCGTCCTAATAACCCTTAACGTAGTTGGGTGAGGTAATTTAGGCAATGACATCTATGTTGGCTTTGTCGACTTTAATCTATATTACTTATCTATGAAATTTTGTGTACCAAGTATGATGCCTTCTTATCACCAAAAACATGGCTATATTCTCCCAATTTAGAACTAAGTTAGTGTCTTCACAATGAACCGTTTCAAGCTCTTTCTAAATTGGAAAGGCACGTAGAAAAAGAATTTTCCGAAAACTGAAAAGCATCCATGAAAACTTCCATGGTCTTTAATCATATCAATGGAATATGGCCATCATAACACCTCTGAAAGTTCCTGGTGCATCGCATAACCAAAAGGCATCGACGATAAGCAAACGTATCCATAATGGGCAGGTGAAAAGTGGTCTTATCCAGGATCTTTTCGGATCGATTGTTATTAGAAAATAACCTGAAAACCAATCGACGGAAACAATAGTACATCATTTTCATTTCCTGCGAGTCTCTCAAGCATTTGATCCATTGAATTGCAAAGGAAAATGTCTTTCTGGTTGGCTTGTGTTCAACTTACGATAATCAATACAAACACTACCATCCCGTACGAAGTCTAGGTCGGTAACAAAATCATTTCATCATTGGTCACTAGCGGTCATTCCTTCTTTCTTTGACAGCACATTTCACATGTGCTCACCCAGGACAATCCGAGATAGGGTAGATCAATCCAGCGTCCAAGAATGTTTTTCAACCTCTTTCTTAATGATATAATGGATCTTTTGGGTTACACCCTACTCTAATTGTAGGACGCGCTGAGTTCATAGTCTACTAGCTACACTAATATTTTTGGTTTTTTTATTGATTTTAAGGACAAATTAAACAAAATTAAGATCTAAGCTATATTAAACTAAAAATAGATGATCAAATAAGTCTAATAAGCATAATAACACATTAATAAGCACAAATAAGCAGCTAGTAAGCTGAAATTAACCAAATGCAATATTTAAGCTAAATAACTTGAATTTTAAAGGGAATTTACCTCTGCCTTAGCTAAACAAAGGCAATTAAGCTCAAAAGCTGTCTACAAGCTCTAGCTTGTCTAGAGGACAAGCTAGTAAAAGTAAAATGGGGTCTTCCATTGTTACCCCATCATCCACAAGCTTATAACCAAATTTCATCATGATTTCCATAAGTTTAATTGATTAATTGGTTTAAGTAGTATTAAGTTGAATTGATGAGCTCAATTCCAGCTTATAGACTAGAAGAGCTTATGAAAGCTTATTAGAGCTTTTGGAACATTAACCATTTGTATTTGAGTTTTTTTAAGAGCTGAAAAGTAAGACAGATTGTGAAAGCAAAGATGATTTTATTAACTGAAAGGTGATTACAAAGCTTAAGAGAATAAATTACAAGAGCTTAAAAGAAAATTACTATTTTAAACTAAAAAGTTATATAAGCTATTTTAAAAACTAAAGAAAAATGCAGAAAAAGAAGATGACAATGTGAGGGTGAAGGAGTTATTTTATAGCTGTCAGGAGAAGCTTCTAGGTGTCAAGTCCTTCACACGCTCCCTTGAATCATGTCCCTCCATTTCTTCTAATGATTGGATCTCAATTGTGGTCCGTTAGATAAAATCTTAGCTCACACGGATGCCAGCGTAGCAATCCGTGATGTGACACTCCTGTACTTCTTTCGTGAGTAGGATTACTATAAAAATTTCATTCCCTTTGTGTTTCTTCACTTATCCACGTGGCACTTCTTGTGGGTTTCGGCCAATGAGAATGAGAGATGATGTAATACTCTGCCAACGTGTTCCTTAACCCTTGAATTACCCATCCTAACCCTCAATTGTTAATTGCCCTTTGATTTGATGGGAGGGGTAAATCGAAAGTGACGATGAACAGTAGAAACGATTTTTCCCGCTTTTTTTTTTTACTTATAAGGGTGAGGTTTGACTGGGGGCGTGTGGGTTGTTGACTTGGGTAAAAGGGATGGGCCACGGGTTAGGATTTTAGGCTTTGGGTTAAATAAGGTTTTAATACCCGTGTAAGGTTAAGGGACCATTCTTGTAATTTTGGGTTTTGATTTTGAGGGACTGTTTTGGGAAATTTAGGTTTTGTATTTTTATGGTTGACCACTGTTGACCATAGGTTGACTTTTGTTGACCTTTTATCGCATTCTCCCTGCTCTTGCACACTCAATTCTGTTCCCGTGTTCGTGTTTGTCCGGTTTTGACCGTTTTCTTGAGATTTTTGCAATATCCGTACCTACACAATCACAAAGACAAAACAAGCAATATACAAGCATTTAAAGCACAATTTTGTCTTTTAGGGCCATTTTTGATATAAAACGGATATGTGTTTTCACACATATCAAAATTCCCCAAACTAAGCGATTGCGTGTCCTCACGCAATATTACATGCTCTATAACCAAATTCCTCAAAATTTTTCCAAACAAAATCTTTGAAAAGTAGCAAAGACTTTCGTGGAGAAAATTAAGAAATCACAAGTTATAAAACACCCCATTTTCCCATTTTTCTAAAACTTTTTCATTTTTTTATAATTAAGATTATTTCGACTTTCGTTATTTCCATAACTGTTAGGGATCATAGAACAAGATGCATTTTGATCCGAGAATGCCCCAAAAAAGATAAATTCATCGTCCCCGACTTTTCACTTATCCAAACTAAGCTTAAAACAAAATCACACCTAAATATCAGTAAAGATGCTAACACTACTCATATTTACAACTTGTTATCTTTTTACTCCTAACATTTATAATATCTTAGGTGAGTGTGCTATTTTGAATTTCAACCATGGATCAACGTTTTGCAACATACTATGCTTTACGTTCCACCTAAGAATAATGAGTTTGAAGGCGAGATCATCCCATGTAGCGACTTTCGTCTCGGCACATCCCAACCTTGCGGCTAAGTGACCAGGCTTTTGACACCCCATAGAGACTAGTATCGGGACTCACGGACCTTAGGTTTCAAAAACTCTCAGGTTTCCCGGATATTCATAGCTTATAAAATGGAATAGTCAAAGTGCAAAAGCATATTTGAATTTAACAAAAAGAAATCTATTTATTAATTTAAACTTAATGTTAAACATTTATGCAATTGTATCCCTCGACCTTTTAGAAGGCTGCAACATCGGCTGTGAGCCGGCAAGATGCAGCAAACTTTTATCAGTCTCGAATTTTTATTCTTACTATAGGCTTTCTACAGAAGACTACCACATCGGTTGTGAGCCGGCAAAATGTAGTAAACTTTTATCAACCCACAACTTTTATTATTATTCTATTTTTTTATTATTTATTATTATTATTATTTTTATATATAGAGAAAACTTCTTTTTCAAAAATTCAAGTATAAATTTGAACTAAGACTAAAATTTTTGCTATATATTACATAAAAAATTGTTGATTTAAGTATAATCTCCAAAAATAGCACGTATATTATTCCGGTTAAGAACTTATGGGAGAAAAAGCAACAAGTTACATACATGAGCTCTTAAGATTTCCAAATAATCCTTGTTTAACATCTCACTCATACCTAACTCTATCATTTTTCGTTCTTCGCGAAAATCGCGAATGCTTAGCTTAAGCAGAACGCATTAGCTAAAAGTTTAAGGAACAAGCAAGAGCTACAACACCGCTCGATCGCGTCAAAATTTACTCTATTCTTACCCAGCACGAAAGTCAACATTGTGACAAAAAAACACTTTATTTATATTTTTTCAACAAATAAAAACTAAAAAATTTAAAAAAACTCCGAAATTTTTGCTAATTTTTAGCAGGGAAAACGGGGTACAGTTAAACAAAACAATAAGGTAGGTAACAATCCACAAATCGATAGATTCCCTCTCCCAGAACTAAAAACGAAAACATTTACCTCAATGTTTAAAGGCAGGGTCACTACGCAAATCTATAGCTAAGCGTTATTTAATTATGCAAAGATAAACGTAATCTGATGGAGATGAAAGGAGATCGGATTTCCCCAAACTAATTACAAATAAATGATAGGAAGCACGATGACCGGGACACAACAACTAGAACAGCGAGAAGGAGCTTCAGAAAAATTTGAGTCCATCCCTGCAAACAATCATAAGCACAAACAATGAGAAACGGAAGAGTACAAGCCTCCTCACAAAACACATTAGAAGGCTAAAAAGAAAAAATAGAAATGGAAAAGATGGGGTGCTCCCTGAAGCGCTTTAATTTTGGTAACCGAGTCACATATCATGACTCGATCCTGAATTCATTCGTCCATTAGGAGAGCAAAATGGAACGCTTAAGAGAAAAAAGAAAAAGTAGAGATGCCAAGGGTCAAAAACAAGGTCCTCACTCCTGAGAGAGAGAATAAAAGGAGAATCCTCGAAGTGTAGGTGAAAAATGGGAGAAAAATCTGAACACCTTCTTCTAAGTTGAAACAAGCCTCTTTGTTTAGTACATCAAAGTTGTTTATCACGGCCGTATCAGGATCAAGGTGAATCTTCACATCTGGTGGTTCCGGAGGAGGTCGAGGAGCTGACGGGTTGTCTTGATGATCAAGGTTAGGTAACTCATGGTCGGGAAGGAAAGTAGAATTATCTTCATCTTCGGAATCATCATTTTCAACATCTGGTTGAATTAAATCACCCAGAACAAGGAAAATATCGATCTCTTCTTGAACGGGGTCACTATCCTCAATGGGGATAAGAGATACGGGAAGAGACTCGATAATTGAACTTGGATTAGCATGAACATTTTCCTGTGACCGGGAAGTTGAAATCTCACAAAGCACTGTCATAAGACTAAGATATTCCTCATGTTCACGAACAATCCTTGAAGGAAGTGTTAAAAGTTCACCGGCGAACTCATGGTGAAGAGGATCACTCCTTGGAGAAAAAGTAATCGAAGTATTATGGATGGATTCATTTTGTTTTGGTTCATGATCGGAAATCACTTCGGGAGCGAGATTATGGGTGGTATCATCACTAAGCAGACTCTCAAGAAAAATTACGTCTCCTTCTGAATCAAAATATCCTTCCTCAAAATTAGAAGAAACTTCCATGGCTAGAAAAGCATCGATCTCATCAATATTGTCCTCTGAATCATAACACTCAACCTTATCGGACAAAGGTGTGTTAAGTAAAACTGGCTCATCGGAATCTGAAACGTTGGAGTTCTCGTTTTCGACATCTTCATCCATCTCGTTAAAGAGAGGATTTACGTTGCTAGAGTTGAAGTTGTCATCAAATTCAAAAAGAGGGTTTGAATAAACTTGAAAATTTTCTTCATGAACGTCCTTCTTAAGAATTGAATCATCGTTATCTGGTGGGAATGAATTAAGAAGAGTGAATTCATCGGCGAACTCCTCAAGATTATCACTAGTCTTCACCGGAGAAGAACTAGGAGGAAGAGCATCGGAATGATTAGTGGTACTGCCACTAAATGGCTCATCTTTCGAAAAATCAATGACAGAAATAGCGTGAGCAAATTGCTTATTCTTGCTTTTCTCAGATTTTTCAGCATAAAAGACAAGTTCATCGCTTCCTACTCTTAATGTTAATTTTTCCTCATATAAATCAATGAGAGCTTTTGCAGTGCGAAGGAAAGGTCTCCCTAAAATAATAGGCACTCTCGGGTCTGGTTCAAAATTAACCACAACAAAATCAGCAAGAAAAGTGAAACCATCAACTCTAACTACAACATCCTCGGCTATACCCATTGGGTGCGTAACGGAACGGTTAGCAAGCTCGAGTGTCATTCGGGTGGGCTTCAAAGCTCCAAGCCCAAGTTGCTTGTAGATAGAATGAGGCAAAAGATTTATGCTAGCTCCGGAATCGGCTAAAGCATTAGTCCTATCAAGTTCTTGTAGAGCACACGGAATAAGAAATTTTCCTGGATCTTCGAGTTTCTTGGGAACTTTGTTCAAGATGATGGCAGAACATTCAGCATTTACGGTTGTAATGGCAATTTCCTCAAGCTTCTCTTTGTTTCTTAATAAAGCGCTTAACCATTTGTTGAATTTCGGCATTTCGATGAGAGCATCTTTTAAACCAATTTCTAAACGGAAGTTGTTGTAACACTTTCATAAACCTGCTTTGCTGAGCACTGGTTGCATCTTTTTCTCTCACTTTCATCCTCTCGGTGTATGGAAGTTTAGGTTGATATGAATTAGGCTCTGGAGAATTAGGCTCTTGAATCCAAATTTTCTTAGTCTTGGTTGGAATTTCAATAAAAATGAATCTTGATCCTACCGAAGGTGGGACCTTGTGCGGTACTTTTTGAACCTGGTTTAGCACTTTGTCATTGACGTCTCCGGTTCTCGTTCTGGTTCCTGAGAGGAGTAGGTGTAGGAAACACGATGGAGTCAAAGGTCTTCACAAGTTTTCAGGCTTCGTGCAGTGGTCGCAGTAACAGGTGCTCGCGAGGGTTAGTCACGGTTTGACTTGGAAGAGCACCCGATCTCGAGGTAGAGGCGGTATTGCTATTGTGATAATGTGTGTGCATAAAACTTAACATCATGTTTTGAAAATCATCTTGCTTCTTTTAGAATCATTTAAAGCTCTTTTGAAAATCATTTTGTATTCCTTTGAAAATTATACAATTCATATGCAAAATTGTTCATTATTCAGCATCATTCGCTTTTGTATAGCTTAAATGGAGAGTTTGTCACCGGTGCGTATTGATAAGTTGGAGGCTTGAGGGTTTAAGCCCGCGTTAGCTCCTTGGTGAACTGATTCCCTTGGTTATATTATTCCCTTGATTTCCTATTGTACCCTTGGTTTTGGTTTACCCTTGATTTTGATTGAACGGTTTTTGGTGGTTTGAATCGGAGAAAACCAGAAGGGCGGATTTGGTTTGAAACCATGGAGGCTCTAGAATTGGTGTTTCCTTGATTAAAAAATTGGTTGCAGCAGCTTGTGAAAACTAACTCTGGAATGTTTTTTGTTCTCGTATACATATTGCCATCGGTTTAGTTATTTTTGGCTGGGACATTTCTATAAGAATGAGCACCTCACAAGTTACACAACTTTGCTCGACGCTTTTACGGGTGCGGGAGCTTGGGTTTTTGTTGTCGATTAAGCAATAGTCTTCTTATATTCTTAAGTCAGAACTTCGTTTTTGTAGAGGTATATGGTTGTTTCTTATATGGTGAAATGAAATTCCGGGAGTAGATGAATTTGAACTCACCTTTAGAACGACTGCCTTGTTTCGTTGAATTACGAACTTGGATTTACTCTGACCATTTTCAAGCATTCTTGAGGCATCTTATCCAAAAAGTTTTCCAACCGCAAAGCAGAATCAACGGAATCTTGTTCATTAGCATACAAAGCCTTGTTAAAACCGTTTTATCTAACTGATTCATTCGAAATATCTGTGAGGTGGCCATGCTCGAAGAAGACATTAACTCTGCATCTCAAAGCTCGTTTAAAACGATTCGTCAAATCTTTGTATGAAAATCTCGTGATTTCATTACGAAGGGATTTGTCGTTTTTTAAGGAGGAAAGAATTGATTTAATGAATTTGAAACATGATCATCCCATGTCAAAATGATCGGAGGTTTTTTTTCTAGACCAACTGGGCTGAACCTTCAATGAGAAATGGAAAAAAGGGCATTAAGCTTAATTGACGTGCCTTGTGGGATATCCGGGAATCTCATCGTTGAGGTAATTTATTTGAAATACGGTGGTTGAGCATGGTGGATCCTCTTTATCATGTCCGAAAAAACTGTATTGTTTTGAACAAGATTGATCAAACCATGCTTTAACTCAAAATTAGCATTGATTTTGGGAATTACAATTGCATCCTCGTACCCCTCGGTGGGTGCTTGGAGCAATTGTGCCATAGTCTGGTTATCAGCCATCGAAACTAGGGGAGGATTAACAAAAGGTTCTTCTAAATGAAATGGTTCTACAACAGCCGGTTGGGCTTGTTGTTGATGATTACGTGTTGGGGTTTGAGAACGAGTGTGCATGCAAAAGTAGAAAAAGAAAAATTTAAACTAATTTTTTTTTTTTTTATTATTTTATATATATAATATTATATATTATATATATATATATATATATATATATATATATATATATATATATATATATATATATATCTTAACAAACTATTTTAACGGATAACGAGATAGACAACTTAAACCAAATAATCAAATTTACTTCACGGTAGCTCTTAAAAATTTTACTTTTTAAGGTGAGCCGTATCTCATAAGTGACAGAAATGGTAAGTTTTTAAATTTTTAATTTGAGTTGGGAACTTATTAATGATAATACCTCAATTGAAAGGTATTATTTGTTGGTGTTCTTTTACCAACTTTGTTTATTTTATTTTTTTATGGACAATTTTTTATATATTTTTGATTTTTTTATATGATAGTTATACTAAAAGAAAAGAAAAAATATTTTTTGCTTTTTGTTTATTTTTAATTTTTTATTTTTTTTTTTTTAACTAAAACAAAAACTTTCAAAAATGAAAGGTTCTTCAAATCACGATCAACAAACTTCAAACGAGAGAATCTTAATCACAAATCCCCGGCAACGGCGCCAAAAATTGATATAGCAATTCTATATACGTAAAATATAAAATATAATAATATAAATGGAAATTACAAATTTACCTTGGAGGACAAATGGTTAAAAAGTAAAATCTTCACAAAATATATATAATATAATACATATATAAACCGGGAAGTATGATTCCCGGGTCGTTATTCCCCAACGATTTGTGAAATTGAAACCACGTTTGATGTCTTGGACATATGATTTGATTTGGAAACAAAGATTGATTTGATTATCTACTTTTAGAAATTAAAATAAATAAATTATAACAATTAAGCACGAAGACAAATAACGGGAAACCATTTTTTATCCAAAAAACGTAAATTGGAGACCTCTAAAAGGAGGTCAAAAACCTAAATTTCTTAAAAATTAACAAACTTAAATAATTTTTTTCTTTTTAAATGGACTCTATTGAACTAACAAACAAGAAAAGTATAAAGAAAACTAGACCAAAAACGGAAGTTAAATATGAGGTTAAAACAGAAAAAATGATAACGGGGGATAAAATCCCGTTCTTTAAAAATCGATTTTTTGCAAATTAGGACCTATGAAAGGAAAACTAATTTCTTATGAACTTATGATAAAAGAAAAATTTTCTAAAAAACTTATTTATATTTTTTGATTAGTTTTCTTTTTTATGGTTTTTTAAAGTTTTTATATGAAATAAAGTTTAAAAATACTTAATACGATTTACAAAAAAATTCTAGAAAAAATTACAGGAAAATAGTTATACTAATTAGAAGCTAGGAAAAATAAGCTTGATGATCACAGTTATCGAATTAAGCCGAAGTAAGCTGAAACAGCATTATTAAGCTTAAAGGGAAAAAAATGAGTAATAGAAATTACATGATGTAGGAGTCTAACGAAAATCGACCCAAGGGCGCAGTGGTAGTGAGTGTGGTGTGTGTGTTATAAAAGGGTTGAAGTGTTGAGGTCGGGGGTTCGAGCCTTGCTCACCCCCGATTTCCACTTCCCTTTTTTTAAAAAAAAAACTTGAAAAACTTCTAAAATAAAAGTTGTACACAAGCTAATATTAAGTACTTTTAATAAAGACAACTTCTTAAGAAAAGCCCTAAATAAGCTAATAGAACAGCTTAAAACATGACAGAAGCTTAACTATGCTTTTGGTTATTTTACTTAAACTAAGTAAGCTCAAATCCTAAATTAAACTAATCCTATGACTAAATAAGCAGTTAATAAGCTAAACCTGGACTAAAGAGCTGAAATGAAAAGAAATAAGCACAAAAGAAAAGCCAAAAGCTAGGAATTTCAAATAAGCAATTATGAACATTTTAAAACCAAACAGACATTGGTCTCACTTTGAGCTTAAAGTTTAACACTCAAATAAGCCTTTTTGTGACTTGAACTTATATTTCCTTAAAGCCTGACTCAAATGCTTTATAAAAATGTTTTTTGCAAAGACTTTGGACAACTTAAGCTTGTTGAAAAAAACTTTAACTAAACAGACAGAACAAACAGCTTTTAGCTTTTTTTTAAATGAAAGACAACTTGATGAATTTTGCAGCTTAGTTCAGATGTCCATTAAAGTAGGTTTTAAAAAATATAATGAAATATCTAAACTATGGCCTATAAGCTATCTAATATCTAAAAATCAAAAGCTAACAGCTAATTTACCCTACTGAAACTTGAGCTTAAAATTGACAGATTTGCTTAAGAATACTGCTGATGCATTTAACACTTTATGAATTTTAACTCAGATCAATAAAGTGCAGACCTAATGAATCCTAATGACACTCTTTCAAACACTTAAAATCAACTAAAACAAAAGCAAATAAGCTAAGTTACTACCTAAACAGATTTGAGCTGAATTGCAATTAAAATTTGACCAAATGGTGACAGATTCTTTTGTTTAACTAGTTGAACTATGAAAATTTTGATCTAAAACTAATTTGACTCAAAATCCTACTTAAACTTACTTAACTAAAGTGTGAAAACAATAACCAATAACCAAAAAGTGTCAAACAGTACTAACTTGATGTTAGTACTGTTGAACCAAACACCCCTTTAACTACACTTATACCCATTTAAACTTATGAAATGTAGATCTATTGAACCAAACTCAGTTCATAAATAACTAGCTTATAACAAGACTAATAACATTAAAACCTATAAGCCAGAAATCAACAAGCTACACTAATCTACTTATTTTTGTTTTTTTACTGACAGAATATAAGAGATAAGTAATAATTAAGATTAAAACTATGAAACTAAGAACTAATAGCATGTTAAACTAACTTATATAGGATTATAAGCTGAAACTAATAAGAATAGGAAATAATAAGCAAATTAAGCAATTATTAAACTAAGAGATTAAGACATAAAGCTAAATAAGAAACTTACTTAAACCTTAGCTAAACAAAGGCATTAATAAGCTCAAATGAGCAATCTACAAGCTCTGGCTTATTGTTAATAAGCCAGTATAAGTCCTATGAACTCTTCCCTTTCTAGTTCATCATCCAAAAGCTCCAAGTCCAATTAAGCAAAGGTACTTAAGCTAATTTTAGAGTTTAAGTATGTTAAAGCTTATTAGAGCTCAATTACAAGCTTAGAGAGTTGTAAGAGCTTATGAGAGCTTGATGTGAGCTTATGAAATAATAACATAACATTTGAAGAGGAATAAGATCTTATAAGAGAAAACAGCTTATAAAACTTGAAATTTTGATTTTATTAATAACTAAGAGAGATTACAATGCTTTGGAAAACGAATTACAAAAGCTTAAAAGAAAATTACATTTTTAATTAAAAATTACAAAAGAGCTTATTAAACTAAAAATTTGCAGGAAAAGAAGATTAAGAAGATAGCTATAAAAAAAAGATATCTTGTGTGAAGGTGAGGGAGTCCTTTTATAGCCATCAGGAGAAGCTTCTAGGCTCCAAAATCAATTACACGCTCTTCCCAATCTTGTTCGTACATTCATTCAATGATTGGAGAACTACTCTTGGCCGTTAGATCACTTCTTTGCTCACACGGATTGCCAACGTGGCAATCCGTGATTGTGACAGGTTGTGCTTCTTTTGTGAGTACCTCAAGTGTATAAGCTTTATTTCCTTGTGCTTCTTTCATGTCCACCGTGTCATTCTTTCTTGGGTCTCCACCAATAAGAGTGCTTGGTGACGTATAAACTCTGCCAAGGTGTACTTTATCCCTTGAATTAGCTTGCCAAGCCATCAATTTCATTTTGCCCCTTGATTTTGACATTGAGGTAAATTGGGGAAGAGGGATGAACAGTAAAACTGTTTCCCGCTTGTTTTAACTGAAAAGGGGGATAGGGGTGAAGTTTGACTTTTTGGTTGACCCGGGTTATAACTTTCGGTTTATAAGAACTTTGGGCCGGTGTTGTAGTTGGGCTCTGCTCTTGGCCCTGCTCTTGTTTGCTCTTGCCTTCTTTGAGCCTTTGCTTGCTTGGACTTGATTTGTGTTATAAGAAAGTAACGGGTGTTAACTCTTTTAGTTATAAGAGTTAACACCGTTAAGGCTTTAAGGATTGTTTTTGTAATTTAGTTAACTTTGAGGGTCTGGTTTGGTATTTTTGGGATTTTTGTCATTTAGTGTTGACCATGCTTGTTGACTTGAGTTGACCATTGTTGATTTTAGATAGCATTCTCCCGGATCTTTGTGTGCACTCTTTTCGTTCCCGTGTTCAAGTTTGTCCAGTTTGATGTTTTCTTTGATTTTTGCTGTTATCCGTACAACACAATCGCAAAGACAAAAACAAAGCAATATTCAAGCATTTAAAGCTCAAATTTTGTCTTTTTAGGGCATTTTGAATATAACGGATAAGATGTTTTACTCATATCATACTATTGACGCGTACCCATCATGTGCGAAACAAAGGCGTGATGACCTTAGCAAAAACCAGTGCAACATTCTCGTACAAACACATCAAAAATTCGTACTACTTTCTTGTGATAATGTCCAAAAAGGACATATTCATCGAAATGTGTGTCGTCCATCGAAATATTGCCGATATTCTTACTAAAACCTTTAAACTTCGAATCGTGTTAACTATTCTACGTCTTGGTTTCGGAATGATGGAACACATTCCATAAACCTTATGTGTCCGCTTCTCCTTCTTCTAGTTTCGATTCTAGTCTGTGTTCCATTCCGTGTCATGACAACTTGAATACTTTTAAGCATTTTTAATTCGCGAAATTCGAATTAAAATGTCACTCCTCTTTGTTAAATTTTCGTCAAAAACTCAAGTCCAATACCCTTTACTAAGGGCGGCGCCCATATAGGCGCCCCCCAATATATTTGGGACCGCCATGAGATATGGGACCGCCATCAGCAGACCATAATATGGAACACTTAAAAAAAATTCAAAACACAAAAACAAACACTCCTTTATCTGCTGCCATTGACGAACACGACCTAGTATCGGATCACGGTACCTTAGGTTTCAAAAACTCTCAGGTTTTCCCGGATATTCATAGCTTATAAAATAGAAGAGTCAAAGGTGCAAAAGCATATTTGATTTAACAAAAGAAGTCAATTTATTAATTTAATTTAACTATTTAGACATTTATGCAATTGTAACCCTCGACCTTTTAGAAGGCTGCAACATCGGTTGTGAGCCGGCAAGAAGCAGAAAACTGTTATCTAGTCTGGATTATTTGTTCATACTATGGGCTTTCTTAGAAGACTACCATGTCGGTTGTGAGCCGACAGAGGTAGTTAGATTTTATCAGCCACAACTTTTATTATTATATTTATTTTTATCATTCATTTTGTTTTGAAAATTTCAAATATAAATTGAACTAGACTAAATTTTGCTATATATTAATTGTTGATTAAGTTTAATCTCAAAAACAGCAAGGTATATTAATCCGATTTAAGAGCTTTGGGAGAAAAAGAAAAGTTTACATATGAGCTTTAAGATTTCCAAATAATTTTGTTTAGCATCCTATATACTTAACTCTAACATTTTTCGTTCTTCGCGAATTAGCGAACGCTTAGCCTAAAAGGTTAAGGAACAAGCTAGAGCTCAACACGCTCGATCGGGTCAAAATTTACTCTTATTCTTACCCAGCAAGAAAGTCAAAATTGTGACAAAAACACTTATTTTATTTTTGAAATTTTTTTTAATTTTTTCATATTTTTTAAAAAATTTTGGTGCGGGAAAATGGAGGGTACGTTGAGTAACAAGGGGTAAAAGTAGGCAAGATCATTATCGCAGATATACTGCCGCGCCATACTAATCAACATTGTCCTCAATGTTTCCTAGCCTCTAAGACTTTAAAAAACCCTGCCATACTAGAACTCAAAAAGGTCGAATGCATAACTCAAACATGAAGAAAGTATCACAAAAATCTTTAGTCGTTTATCAAGTGTGCTACAAGATAAATGTTAGACGATAATAATCTTTAAGGATATCGGATTTCCCCAAACTAATGGCAAGCAAAGGCTAGGAAGCTCGAGTGGACCAGGACAAAACACGGAACACGAGAGTCTTCAGAAAAGTTGGGTAAATCCTGCAAACAATCACAAGTACAAACAACAAACACAAGGAACAAAAGAGTAAAAGCCTCCTCATAACACATTAGAAAATAGAAAATAGAAAATGGATGAGCATGGGGTGCCTCCCACAAAGCGCTTTGTTTTTGGTAACCGAGTCACATAGCTTGACTCTATCTCTGAATTCATTCGTCCTTGGAGAGAGTAAATGGAAGAGAAAATCTCAATCGGGCTTTCATTAATGTTTGGACAAACATTAAAGCACATGAAAGTTCCATCCTGATGAGAGGCTACCGGCTCTAAGTGGAGATGCCGGGGTCAAAAATGGTGTCTTCATTTTTGGTGGAAGAAAGTAAGGGAGAAAACTCAAGGTAGGTGAGATATGGAAGAAAAATCCAAGTGACAAATGTGAAGGAATTGTCAACTTCATCATTAATCTC
The DNA here is from genome assembly GCA_026074375.1 of Tanacetum coccineum. Lineage (NCBI taxonomy): Eukaryota > Viridiplantae > Streptophyta > Magnoliopsida > Asterales > Asteraceae > Tanacetum > Tanacetum coccineum. The sequence goes on from BQNB010019125.1 coordinate 33,054, forward strand.
ACCTCCCCATAGGTTAAAACATTCATCTTCATTAAGCTCATCAACATTGTTTATTACTGGTACATCTGGATCAATATTGAAGGTTAAACGTTCATGAGTGGAATCATTGTTAAGCAAGTTGTCAATAATGTCCTCATCTAAGTCAAAATCACTTTCAACACCTGGTGGTATCTAATCATCTTATCCGGAAAATATATCGATCTCTTCCCTATTGGGGTCACTATCCTCAACGAGAGTAGTAGATGTGGGAGGAGACTCGATGATTGTATGAGAATTTTCCGGTGACTGGGAAGATGAATTACTGCATAGCAACGACATTCGATTGATGTAATCCTCGTGCTCTCTAACAATTCCTGGAGGAATCGTGATAATTTCACCGGTGAACTCATGGTGAAGAGGATCACTCTTGGGAGAAAAAGTTACCAAAGGTTCATTCTCTGGTTCATTCCTAAACACTTTGGGAGAAAGATTATGGGTAGTATCCTCACTAAGCAAACTCTCAAGATATAATACGTCTCCTTCTGAGTCATAATATCCTTCAATATACGTAGGAACTTCGATAGCTAGAAAAGCATCGATCTCATCATTATCGCCTCCTGGATTGAAACATTCAACCTTATCGGGAAAAGGTGTGTGAGGTAAAACTGGCTCATCAAAAACTTTGGAGTTCTCGTTCTCGATATCTTCTTCCATCTCGTTAAAGAGAGGATTTTCGTTGATGGAGTTGAAATTATCTTCAAATTCAAAAAGAGAGTTTGAATAAATTTGAAAATTTTCTTCATGAACATCCTTCTTAAGAATTGAATCGTCATTTCCCGGTGGAAATGGGTTAGGAAGAGTGAATTCATCGGCGAATTCCTCAAGAAGATTATCACTAGTCTTCACCGGAGAAGAACTAGGAAGAAGAGCGTCGGAATGAATAGTGGTACTGCCACTAAACTGCTCATCTTTCGAAAAATCAATGATAGAAATAGCGTGAGCAAATTTCTTATTCTTGTTTTTCTCAGATTTATCAGCATAAAAGACAAGTTCATCATTTCCTACTCTTAATGTTAATTTTTCCTCGTATAAATCAATGAGAGCTTTTGCAGTGCGAAGGAAAGGTCTCCCTAAAATAATAGGCACTCTCGGGTCTGGTTCAAAATTAACCACAACAAAATCAGCAAGAAAAGTGAAACCATCAACTCTAACTACAACATCCTCGGCTATGCCCATTGGGTGCGTAACGGAACGGTTAGCAAGCTCGAGTGTCATTCGGGTGGGCTTCAAAGCTCCAAGCCCAAGTTGCTTGTAGATAGAATGAGGCAAAAGGTTTATGCTAGCTCCGGAATCAGCTAAAGCATTAGTCCTATCAAGTTCTTGTAGAGCACACGGAATAAGAAATTTTCCTGGATCTTCGAGCTTCTCGGGAACTTTGTTCAAGATGATGGCAGAACATTCAGCATTTACGGTTGTAATGGCAATTTCCTCAAGCTTCTCTTTGTTTCTTAATAAAGCGCTTAACCATTTGTTGAATTTCGGCATTTCGATGAGAGCATCTTTTAAACCAATTTCTAAACGGAGTTGTTTAAACAACTTCATAAACCTGCTTTGCTGAGCACTGGGTTTATCTTTCTCTCTCACTTTCATCCTCTCGGGATATGGAAGTTTAGGTTGATATGAATTAGGCTCTGGAGAACTAGGCTCTGGAACAGTTTTCTTAGCTTTTGGTTTTGGTAATTCAATGAAAATGGAATCATGGTCCTCCGGAGGTGGGACTTGTGCGGAACTTTCTGAACTTGGTTTTTGCACTTTGTCCATTGACGTCTTCGGGTTTTGTTCTGGTTCTTTTTGAGGAGTAGGGATATCGGGAGTAGAGACAAGAGGAGTCGAAGGTCCTTCACAAGTTTTACCGCTTCTTGTGGTAATAGCATTAACATGCTCGCGAGGATTAGTCACGGTTTGACTTGGAAGAGTACCCGATCTCGAGGTAGAGGCGGTATTGCTGTTGTGAGAATTTTGCATAAAACTTAACATCATGTTTTGAAAATCTTCTTGCTTCTTTTGAGAATCACTAAAACTCCTTTGAAAATCATTTTGATTTCTTTGAAAATTATCCAATTTCATTTGCAAATTGTTCATATTAGCATCATTAGCTTTCGTGTAAGCTTCAAATTTAGAGTTTGTCACCGGAGCTTGTTGAACGGGGGCTTGATAAGCCAGAGCTTGATGGTTTAAGCCAGAGTTATTGTTAGCTCCTTGGTGAACTTGATTTCCTTGATTCCTATTGTACCCTTGGTTTTGGTTATACCCTTGATTGTTCCTATTGTTGTTTTGGGTATTTGGTTGGGTAAAACCGGGTGGTCTTATTTGATTAGCTACACTAGGAGGACGGTATCCGGAATTTGCTTGAACAAAATTGCCAACGGCGACCGTTTGTTGAAATTGATAAAGATTATCATGAAAAACCAGAGATTCAAATCCTCCTCTTGTTAAAGGACAATTATTGAAATTATGATTAGCACCACAAGTAACACATATTTCCTCAACCGCTTTGACGGTAACGGGAGGTGTAACAACCAAAGCTTTCATCTCATTAATAGATTTTTCTAATCGACTCATTCTAATTTCCATTTTATCTTCGAGAGTTGCAATAATTTATTGAAGTTCGAAAGAATTAGAGGATGAAGAAGAAGAAAGAGGAGCATTCGTACTCACTCTTGACACGGCGTTCCGTGAATGTCGAACTTTTACCTTACTCTCGATGATACGTAAACAATCATTAGGCATCTTATCCAAAAAGTAACCGCCCGCAGCGGAATTTAACGAATCTTGATCATTGTAATTCAAGGCATTGTAAAACGTGTCGATTTGATGTGTAAGCAGAAAACCATGATGAGGACATGCACGTAAAAGATCCTTGAATCGTTCCCATGCCTCGTAAAATGTTTCGTTGGCATATTGGCGAAAGTTCATTATCTCATTGCGGAGATTTGTCGTTTTTGAAGGCGGGAAAAATTTGTGAATAAACTTCGAGACAAGATCGTCCCAAGTCAAAATGGATTGAGGAGGTTCTTTGTCTAACCAAGTTTTGGCCACACCATCAATTGAAAACGGGAAAAGCAAAAGCTTAACCGTTGTGCTAGGCACATTTTGATATCGAAAATTATTGGTGATCTTTTCAAAATATCGGATATGACCATGAGGGTCCGTTTTGTCACCATCACCACTAAATTTGTTAGATTGAACAAGGGTGATGAGACTCGGTTTAAGTTCAAAATTATCCGCTTGAAACGGAGGAATAACAATAGCATCCTCAAACCCCCCCCCGTGGGTGCTTGAAGGAGCTCGGCCATGGTACGATTATCGGCCATTAGTATCTCGGGTACCTCAACAATAACCGGTGTTGATTGTTGTTGTTGATGACGGTTACGGTTACGGGTTTGAGAACGAGTGCGCATGCACTAAAAATATAAAAAGAAACAAAAAATTACACTTATTTTTTTTATATATATATATATATATATATATATATATATATATATATATATATTATTTTATTTTAACGGACAACGAGAAGACAACTTAAACAAAATAATCAAACTTACTTCACGGTAACTCTTAAAAATTTTACTTTTTAAGATAAGTCGTACCTCGTAAATGACACAAATGGTAAGTTTTTGATTCTTTTATTCGAGTTGGAAACTTATTATGATAATACCCGTTGTTGGTATTATTTGTTGCGTGTTTCTTTACCAAACTTGTTTGTTTTTTTGATATTTATAAAAATCATCGAATGGTTGACTTTTCAAAACGTCTCACTTAGAGTCGTTTTCTGTAACTTGTACCTTATGCTATGAAGTCGCACCCCAATGTTACCATTCCGCTGCAGACCGATTTTGGGGGTGTGACAGATTGGTATCAGAGCTACTGGTTATAGAGAACTATGTCGTTTTCAAAACCTAAACTATAACCTTTTTTCAAAAACTTTTAAGAATCTTTCACCATTGTCTGATATCCGCACGCGTGATAGTTGTAATATTAGTACGTAAAAATACCAAAGCGTAGAAATCCCAAAATTACCCTTGAGGACAAAGGTAATAAGGAAAATCATACTAAAATACAATATACGTAAACCGGTAAGTGATTCACCGGATTGTTTTCCTAAAGAAATGTGAAATTGAAACCTCGCTCTTATTCGGACAATGATTCGGATTGGTTTTCAAAGATTTTGGATTAATTAACTAAATCTACAATTAAAAGCAACAATTATTCACTAAAACAATTAAACAACGCGACTAAAAAAACCTAAATTATCAAATTTTAATCCTAAAGTGATTTTTTAAACTTTTATAAGTCCTACGTGACTAAAAAGTAAGAACAAAGAAAACTAGACCAAAAACGGAGTTAAATTGAGCTTGAAAACACGAAAAACGTGAACGGGAACGAATCCCGTTCTTTAAAAAATGAAATTTTGTAAGAATAACCCTACGGAAGCAAAACTAATTTTCCTAGAAACTATATGATAAAATAAAATTTTCTGAAAAAGAATTATATTTTTTTGACTTTTATATTTTTTTATTATGAATTAAAAAACTTTTAATCTAAATTAATTATTAAAAATAGTAAACTAAATATTAAAAATCTAGAAAAATGCTAAAAAGTAGCTTGAACAATGCTTAACCTAAGAAAAATAAAAGGGTGAAAACAGCTTATCAAATAAGCTGTTAAATAAGCCAAAGAAGGCTGATAAGCAAAATGGGCTAAAAGGCCCTTATATAATAAATCTTGCAATCCTATACTGAAAAAGACCCAAGGGCGCAGCGGTGAGTGTGTGTGTTATAAGAGGTTGAGACTAGGTCGAGGTCGGGGGTTCGAGCCTTGCTCACCCCTGACTTCCTTGGTTTCCCTTTTTTTTATTTTGCAAACTTTTTGAACAAAGTTATTAAGCAAATGAAAATAAGCACTTTTTATGAAAACAACTTTTTTAAAACTTAAGAGATAAGCTAGAAAATAAGCTTAAAAGTGACAGTAAGCATTAAAAGGAATTTTAAGTTCTTAAGTAAACTAAATAAGCTAGAAAACTTAAATAAGCTGAAAATAGAACTAAATAAGCTGCTAACTACTTATAACTAACCTAATAAGCACACTTTAGCAAGAAATAAGCAATAAGAACAATTAATAAGCTATAAAAACTATTTTAACTCTTTTTGGCTTTTTTAACTAAACTAAGATAACAAATAAGCTAAATTAGAACTTAATGAAAAAGACAAATTAGCTAAATGCAGACTTAATTTAGATAAGCAAATAAGTTCTAAAATCTAAATTAAGCTCAAACAGGTCTAGTATTGCCTATAAACTACTTGTGCAACAAATTTCAAAAGCTAATTCAAACTTTTACTAGCTTAAATTTGAGAATGAAAAAGGGATTTTTGTCTTTAAGAACTGCTGATGCAGTTGACATTCATATGAACTAAAACTCAAAAACCTTTAAGTCGACTAGAGAAAAATATCCTAGCACTGATAAACTCAAACAGAAAAGCTTATAATGCTATGAACAAAGATTAGATTGATAAGCTTTATGCAAATGCACTTGACAGATTGAAACTTATATAAATCTAACTTATGAAAATTCAATTAAACCTAGCCTAGCTTATAAAACTTACTTAAACAAACTTAAATGAGAGATCAAAACACATTTCAAAGACCAAAAGGCCACAAGCAGCACTAACCCATGGTTAGTGCTGTTGACCCAAACACCCCTTTATTATTGATCAAAACCATTTAAGCTTGTGTAAATGAATTCTAGTGATGGAAACTTAAAGACCAGGTAGTAAGCAGCTTATAACAATCTTAATGACCAATTATCAAGAAGCAAATAAGCCATAAACAATAAGCTATTAGTTATGCTAAATATTTGTTGAGTTTTTCATGATTTTTTTATGCCAAAATATGTAAAAACTAAGATCTACACTACTAACAGCTTAAAAAGATTGATCAAACATTATCAATAAGCACAATGAAACAGTATTAAGCACAAATAAGCTAGATTATAAGCAGAATAAGCAAAGTTTAAGCAAGAAAATTAAGACAGAATAAAAAATAAGGAACTTACCAAAGCCTTAGCTAAACAAAGGCAATAAATGCTCGAGGAGCTACTCTACAAGCTCTAGCTTATCTCATGGATAAGCTAGTAAAGGTCCCATAAGCTCTTCGAGGTTAAGCTTATCATCCAAAAGCTTAATCCATCCATTCTAGCAAAGGTATTAAGTGATTATAAAGTTTAGTAGATTAATGATTCAATTTTACTTCAAACTTAGCATATAGGACCTATCGATGAGCTTGAGATGTGCTGTATAACAAAGTCTTATGTAACTTAAGAGATAAATGATAGAAAATGAACACAATATTTTTGAATTTTTATTTATTTATGAAATTTAAAAAATACAAGAGCTTGATTACAAGAGTTAAAATTGGGAAAATTGCATTTAGTAAAGCAATAAAGATATAAACATTTAAAGAAAATTACATAAGCTAAAGCAATAAGCTACTTTCTATCACTTACTCCATAGACTGCCCTTGGAGTGTGGAAGATGCTTTGTATTTATAAGTGCTTGAGAGAAGCTTTAGGTCCCTGAGGTTTGTTTAGACGGCTTTCCAATGATCTTTACGTTGATCTCTTCCTAATCATTAGGCTACCACTCATCAGTAGGATTAATGATGAGCACTCGGATTGCCAACGTAGGCATTCGTTGTGTAGGCCTTTTGTGTTTCTTTTGCACTAGATTTAGTGTAAAAATCCAATGATTGGTGTGTTTCTTGTCAGACCCACGTGTCATTCTTCTTGGGTTTCCACCAATGAGAGCCTTTGATGTGATGTTTTCTTTGCCAGCTTGTCCTTTGGTGCTTGAATCATTAAGCCACCTCATCAATTTGAATTAACCCTTTGATTTTGATGGGTAAATCGTTTGAGAACGACGATGAATAGTAAAAATTGAATTTCCCGCCTTTTTACCCTTTATACGTGTGAAATTTGACTTTGGGCTTACGGGTAAAAGGTTGGGCCGGGTTAATATATAAAAGATAACGAGTGTTATCTCTTATAATAAAAAGAGATAACGACCGTTAGGGGTTTTAAGGGCTTTTTATGTAATATGGTTTAAATTCAACGGGGCTATTTTGTATTTTGAAAGGTTTTTGTCTTTTAGTGTGTTTTACTTAGGGTTGACCTAACGGGTTGACTGGAGTTGACTTTTGTACTTATCTTGCTATTAAGTCTGGCTCTTGTACACTCTTTTCCGTTCTTGTGGCCATGTTTGTTCGATTTTGACCGTTTTCTTGTGATTTTGCTAATATCCGTACCTATACAATTATAAAGACAAAACAAGCAATATACAAGCATTTTATGCATAATTTTGGTTTTTTAAGGGACATTTTTTATATAAAAAGAATATGTGTTTTCACACATATCAACGCGCATGCTCCCTGATTCCTTATATGCTCTCTTTTGCATCTCTACTTCTATACATGGGTAACGAGTATTTAATACTTGGCTATGATTTCGCTCTCTTACGTCTATCTTATGACGTCTTACTATTTACCTTATATCAGTCCGTTATATAAATATTGATCACTCTGATTTTCATTGTACTTCTCGATTTTCTCAATTAATCCACTAGAATGTTGATACTGGTATTTATAAGGATACCTATACATAATGACTAGTTTCTTCTTGATCTCTTACGATTTACTTTCGATCTATTTACGCGATCTTACTTTAAACCCTTTTGAGATATCAAAAATTCGACACATTTTGTAAAATTCACTGTTACTTACCCTTCGACTCCGAGTTGGGAACACTATTCTTATGCTTTTGCATCGCATATGTGTTCGTAATCCATCGTTTTGAAGCCTTAGATGATGGGAGTACAACAATTAACTTGTTCACATTTCATACGTATCACCTTGGTGCACCTACCTTTAGAACACGACTCTTTACGTTCATTTTGTTGATTGAATAATTCTTTACGTTCCTTTTCTTTAACTACTTCTGCGTATGTTCAGATATTCTTAATACTTGCTATTATCTATCGCTTTACAAACAATCTCGATGTCAACCCATAAACCATTTTGCTATCATTTTGTTGTCACCCTATGAGCTACTTCACGTTCACTTTATTGACTATTTCATTACGTTATAAAACTATTTGATACAATTTCATGCGTTACACTATTTTGACAAAAATGAGCATCGCATCGTTGGCCCTCAAATATACATAACTTAATCACCTAGGTATATTTGGTGCATAGACTGATTATCTATGCATTCAGGAAGAACCATGTCATACTGAGAGTAGTCATTTTAAAACCTACACCTCTTCATCAACATAATTCCGAAAGAAGTATCCGCATCTCTTCACTAAACCCGTACCTTCGTCAAGTGTCGCAACTTGAGCCTTGAGGACAAGGCTCTTCTAACGGGAGAAGACTGTAACATTTCGTATTTTCAGGTCATTTACGACGTCATATATTTCACTAATTGTTTTTTTTCTCTCGTACGCGTTCGCTTTAAATTTTAAGTGTTAAGTTAAATCGCGTAAACTAAAAATCAACAACCAACGTAAACGGACACCAAACGAATTAAAGTTTTCGTCAAGCAAGCAATATATTATTTTTTACGAAAGTATTAATCAACTTTTTATATTTTAGTTTTATTGGTTACGTAAAACGTTTACGTTTCGCAATTAAATTACATTTAGGCATACCCGGAAACACCAAAACTTTTCTACGCTTCAACAAATAACCATTTTAATTCCCAATAATCAAAGTTTTATAAAACTTTACCCATGGTATTATTTGTGTCGTCCTATATATATAAATCAAGCTAGAACTTATAATTCTCAAGTATACACTTTACATTTAACTTGTACATTTTAACTTCACATTTTATAAAAGTTCAAGTAATACTTTCTTTTTACAAGATATTTTGCTAGTAAAACACATTCCACATATTTATGGGATAATGTCTACATTAGGGAACAAAGAACACAAAATACTAACTAGGAACTTGTACAAACCTAAGCTAATTAAACCTTATGTCTTTTGACCAAGACTTCCCTTAATTTACTCCCCATGTTTTTCTCATAGTCTTGGTCTTTGTTTAATCTTCATTTGACTAGTCATTGAAACATATAAGACTTATGCTAGTAAAGATAAAACACACAAGACTTTCACATTGCAAATACACTTGATAAAAATCAACTTTATCTCCTTTCTCTCTATACATACCCACGGCTCAATATACACAACACAAACCATCCATACAATTTTATTCTACAACATTTACAATCATTCATACACTATATCTAAGACATACCAAGAAGATTTAAAGGCTTGGTTAAGCCTTTACAAGGATTTAAAGCAAGAAAAAAAGAAGATAGGGTTTCTATATAAAAACAAGGGTTTTCATAATTTGTTTTCAAGCTAAGGTTTAAATAACAAGGGTATGATTTGTTAGTCATTCTTTACTCATTTACCTAAGGTTATCTAAAACCCTAACCATTTCATACTTTTATCATTTTATGTATATATATGTTCTATGTAGCAAAATCACCATTAGGATACTTTTGAACATGTGAAATGGACTTTTACTTGTGATTATGGTTTTGTACACTTTTACACATGTTATTTTGTTGGTAATATCATGTTGTAATAGTGGTATAAGTATTGTAAAATCTTGGTTTAAGTATAAAAAGTTCATTGTATAAACTAGTAATTAAAGTTTACTTAAGAAAGTTTATGAGTTAAAAGTGTTGCTATGGACTTGTTAACTTGGACATTTGGACAAAATATAGACTATGGACATTATTATATGTATGGCATAGGGTATAAAGGGTATTGGAAGACTTGTGGTATTTTATTAAGTTGAAAAGTACATAAAAACAAGTTTATATACATACATACCTATTTATTCAAAAGGGATTGTTTTGGGTTGAAATTTTACATAACCAACTTATATTTTTATAAAATACTACGTTTCATGACGATTACAAGCATATAAAGAACTCGAAAAACCGATTTATAACGAAGGAGATACGCTAATTACGAGTTTACGATAATTAATACTTTTATAAAAATAATTTTATAAAAAGTTACTGTTCATCAGGGACATTTATTTTTGGAAAACATCATAAATAAATAGAGATTTCAATTACGAAAACGTGCTCGAAAGAATCACTAAAAACGGGGTTAAAACGAATAAAATACGACATTTACGATAACTAAATTTATAAAAATAAATTTGTAACTGTCATGAACTGTAAAAAGTACTGTTCATCAGAGGACCCAAATTATGAAAATGTAATATTTTGATAACTCGTCTTAATACGAAAGTGTGGACGTAAGAAACGGACTTGAAACGAGAAAGTTACGCCATTTTCACTAAAGTGTTAATTATAAACGTTTTTAACTTGTAAACACGATTTCACTAATACGATTAGATGGTGATGTAGCTATATAGAATTATATATGGTATTAGTTAATCAAGGTGCTTAGTACTTATGCGACCTATATTGGATTAGGTTGCATTCGATCGTTTCCGTGACGCATTTTCTGTTGTGATATACTTTGTTGATTTCCATTCATTCAAGGTGAGTTCATAGCCCCACCTTTTCTCTTTTAATTGTTTTTATAAATTGTTTTCGGGGGGAGAATACATGCTCGTTTTACTAAGTGAACTTATTGATTTCTACTACTTAAGCGTTACATGACTATTATTTTTACTAGAGCTTTCACTTGCTTACTATATGATTTTTAATACATGTGTGATACATGCTAAATTGTTTTTATATACACAAGTACTTATAACTGACAGTTTGAGTTCATAGCCCCATTTTACTACTTGATTGTTTTACAAACACTAAGGGGTGAGATTACATTGCTTGTTTTACTATTGGACACAAGTGTTTTCAAAGTGTATGCTATCCAGATTATTGCCTGATTATTAGTGCCTAAGTTACCGTATTACTGTGAAGTCCCTACAAATCATGAACCATTAACTGCTATTGTAGTAAGCGCGAGTGTTATGGATAGATCTATTAGGACTGAAAATCCCCGTCCGGGTATTTAATATCTTGTGCCATGTCAAACGGACGCATTTACCTTTGAAATAATACTTGGGTGTTTGCAACATCAACTCGAAGAGAATAATACTTGGGTGTCTGGCCGCACCAACTCTAAGAGAAAAAAATACTTGGATGTATGGCAACACCAACTCCCTCTCATAATACATGTTAATGTTCTGGCAACATCTTCTCTCTTCTTCCTCTATCATCATTTGTTAATGCTTGGGTGTTTTGCAACATCAACTCTAAGAGAGAATAATACTTGGGTGTTTAGCCGCACCAACTCTCGGAGAATAATACTTGGATGTCTTGCAACACCAACTTCCTCTATCATTATTTGTTAGTGTTTCGGTGTCTTGAGCAATAATTCATGTTCTTTTAGACTTGATGAATTTATTTCTCTCGTCTACATTACATGTTTTGGATTATGGAATACGTACATAGTCTGCCCTTACTTAAGTCTTGTGGTCCACTACTGAACATTACTAGATCTATTGAATCACTACTTGAATTTTGGAAAATAATACTTTGAAATGTTGTAACGCTACTTTTCTTACTAAAATATTTCTTAAATTATTTCAATACTATTTTTACCTAAACCTATGAATTCACCAACATTATTGTTGACGTTTTTGCGTGTATTTTCTCAGGTTATTATTTTGCTAGCTGAGCATTGGGAGCATACGAGTCGCGCGGATATATATTTTAAGGCTTTATGATTTGAGTACCATTCGATAAACGTTTTGAAAATGTTTTCTATTACATTACTAATGGGATCTATTGCAACTTTGATATTTATAAAAATCATCGAATGGTTGACTTTTCAAAATGTCTCACTTAGAGTCGTCTCTTGATTCGTTTTTTTGTGACTTGTGCGTATAGACTATGAAGTAGCACCCTATAGTGGTATTTCGCTGCGTTGTTGAAATTTTAGGGGTGTTACATGTATCATTTCAAACTACTTGTGACATTACTAAATAACTAATAAGGAATCTTCAGGCAAATAATTGCAACACTTGAGACAAGCTTATGTATCTAAAAATGAAAATTTATCTTGATTATATTATTAAGGGTACAATTGTAATAGTAAGGATGTAAATTTAATTCCAAACCACTTATGTTATAAAATGGGTAAATCTGACAATATGATGTTATAATTAGGTATATTTGACATTTTGATTTTTACTTGAATAAATATGACATTATAAGGATTATATTGGGTATATACGGAACTAACCCATATTTTTAAAAGTTAATACTCAACTATAAAAAATATGACAAATTTAATACATTCTTAAACAATTATAAGCATAATCTTCACGACTTCGTACCAATACGTAACTTAATTTGATTTTTAGTCGAGAGTACATTCAGTAATATTATATAAACTTATCTCAGTGTCCAAAACAACCTATGCCGACTTATATCTTCAATTGAAAAGATATCTTCTTGTTTTTACACCTTTTTCTCTTCAACAATTTTTTCTATCATATTTCCCATGCTGCGTTCAGTTTTCCCATGCTCGTTCAGTCATCAAGTGGATCAACGTACATTAGCTTGTATTTTAATTCACTTGTTCAATAAAAAATGGCAATCACATATGCAATTTTTGAAGGGGAGAATAGTGAATAAAATGTGATCAATACGGTCTCACTTGGTTTCTCAATGTGTATCAAATGGTCATATGGCTTCTGAACAATTCGGTTCAGGACCCGAGCTTCAACTAATGACTCCTGAAACAATCAGTTTAGGATTCGTGCAAAATCCTCCTTCTACAACACCTATGTTCCACCAACTAAAAATGATTGGGATTTGTTGTTCCAACCAATGCTTGATGAGCACTTTAATCCTCCACCAAGTGTTGTTTCTCTAGTTCTTGCAGCTGCTGCTCCAAGTCCTGTTGATCCGACCAGTTCACCTTCATCAACTTTCATTGATCAAGATGCACCTTTTACTAGTACTTCATTAAAAATACAAGAACCACAGTCTCCAGTTATTTCTAAAGTTGTTAAAGAATAGTTCCAATAAGCATCGTTTGATGATGATCAATTTCTTGATATTCTCACTTCAGAACCAAGTTCTCAAGAATCATCATCAATTATGCAACCAAACAACCCACCTTTTAATCATATCAGCAAATGGATGAAGAATCATCCTTTAGAAAATGTGATCGGCAATCCTTCTCAACCTGTCTCAACACGAAAACAACTACAAACTGACGCCATGTGGTGTTTCTTTGATGCCTTTCTTACATCAGTTGAACCAAAGAACTTTAAAGAAGCATTGTTGAAACTTTCGTGGATCGATGCGATGCAAGAAGAAATTTACGAGTTTGAATGACTGGAAGTTTGGGAGCTTGTCCCTTGTCCAGATTTAGTCATGATATTTAAACTTAAGTGGATCTTCAAAGTCAAACAAGACGAATTCGGAGGGGTACTGAAAAACAAGGCAAGGCTCGTAGCTAAGGGATATCGTCAAGAAGAGGGGATTGATTTTGAAGACTCTTTTGCACCTGTTGCTCGCATAGAAGCTATCAGAATCTTTGTTGTAAACACCAACAATAAGAACATGACTATCTATCAGATAGATGTCAAGACAACATTCTCAAACGGTGAGCTACGTGAAGAAGTCTATGTTAGTAAATCGAAGGGCTTCGTAGATCAAGACAATCCTAATCAAGACAATCATAACCACGTCTACAGGCTAAAGATAGCTCTATATGGGTTAAAACAGGCTCCACGGGAGTGGTATGATGTATTGTCAAGCTTTCTACTATCTCAAAAGTTCTCCAAAGGTGTTGTCGACCCCACATTATTCACAAGGAAAGAAGGCGAAAATATTCTCATGGTATAAATTTATGTCAATGATATAATTTTTACATCTACAAATCCTAGTCTATGTGATAAATTTGCCGATATAATGTGTTCGAAGTTTAAGATGTCAATGATGGGAAAAATGTCATTTTTTTCTCGGACTTCAAGTTTCTCAAAGTCCCAGAGGCATCTTTATAAACCAAACAAAATATGCTTTAGAAATTCTAAAGAAATATGTCATGGATTTATGTGACCCGGTTGATACACCTATGGTGGATCGAACCAAACTGTATGAGGATCTATAGGGGAAACTAGTTGATGCCACTCACTATCATGGCATGATTGGCTCCCTTATGTATCTTACATCTAGTCGACCTAATCTAGTATTTGTTGTATGCATGTGTGCCCGGTATCAGGCACAGCCTACCAAAAAGCACCTACATGCTGTTAAACGGATCTTTCAATACCTAAGAGGAACCCAACATATGGGACTTTGGTACTCGAAAGATACCAGTATTGAACTAACCGCGTATGCAGATGCTGATCACGCTGGGTGCCAAGATACTCGTAGAAGTACATCTAGAAGTGCTCAATTTTTAGGAGACATACTTGTAAGCTGGTCGTCAAAGAAGGAGAAAAGCAATGCTATCTCTAGTACAGAGGCAGAATACATTGCCTTTTCCAGATGTTGTACTCAAATCCTATGGATGAGATCACAACTGACAGATTATGGATTTGAATTCAACAAAATTCCTTTGTACTGTAATAACAAAAGTGCAATTGCTCTTTGATGTAACAACGTCCAGCAAGATCAAAGCATATTGATGTTCGTTATCACTTTATCAAAGAACAAGTCGAAAATGGTGTGGTTGAGCTTTACTTTGTCCGGACTGAGTATCAGTTGGCAGACATCTTCACAAAAGATTTGCCAAGGGAAAGATTTGAATTCCTAATCAACAAGCTAGGATGAAAAGCATGTCTTCAGAAACATTCAAATGTCTGGCAGAGCACGAAGCGTAATGGTGGTTCCTCTTCATGTATCCTATGTAATTATATATTAATATAAAACCCAGAAAGATTTTACATTTCATTTAGATTAGTTTTTTATGAAAAAGAAAATAGAAAAGTATAAAACCAAGAAAATCAAAATACAAAAATATAAAATCAAAAAATCTGTTTTCATGACATGTCTTTTGGAATTGATAATATTTACGACTTTGGAAATGTTATTTAATAATAACACGGAGCTGTAAATAAAGTTCGGGCAGAAGTTCTAAATGTTTTCAAAACATGTCATTGACTTGCAGTTATTTCAGACTGCAACCCGGTCTTCATCTTAAAGGCAAGTATTTCATAAAAAACTTGACCTCTTAACGGGAATTAAGTTTCTCGGGCATGATCTACTTTCTGATCATGCAAAGGCTTGTGTATACTTTGCTACACAACCCGTGCTTTCTCGATAAAATAAGTGTACGTGTCAATGTATTTATTTTTCATAAGAAGAGAAATCTTCTATAACCCGAATAATTTTCTTAATAAATATTGATTTTCAAAAATCATGTTCGGGTTAATCAATATGAAAAAGTGTCCAATTAAAATCGCAATCAGTTCTCGATATCACAAACAAATTTTTCAAGAAAATTCGACCACTCGAACAAATACAATAGATCTTTCAATATAATATGGGTCTTTGTTCGAGGGGGAGAACGTGTTTTTCGAATTATTTTCAACAAGTCACGAAAATTATATGGAAAAAGTTTTAACTTAATGGATAATAATTTAAAGGGGGGTTAATTTATTTTAACTCCAAGGGCTTAAGTTGTCATAAGTTAATATCTTTAGGGGCTTAATTATAATTAAGATTAGTGGCTCAGGCTTAAAACTACATTCGACTAATATTGCCAACACCCCATAAGTTTTAAAAGGCTTAGGATAGTTTGGAAATAAGTACGTAGTTTCAGAAGCCTTGAAGTTGAAGATATGTTTCTGATTCAATTAAGGTTTCCTCGACCAGTTAATCACTAAGCTTATTCTCAAATAAGGAGTAAAATTTGATAAAAGAGGCTTACATAGGTTTGATGATTCCTTTAGATAGTCAGTATCCTGCAAGAAGAAATGTATAAATCCAGGACTTAGTTGACTTTATGTTATCATTTCGACTATTTAAAGGGTTTAATTTTCTACATTCGGGACTTAGTTGACTTTGGTGTTACAATTTATATCATCTATATCCTGAAGAAAGCTTTGTATCTACCCAAAAAAGGATTGCGGGTTCGGGGAGAAGCTAAGAAAGCTTCTAAAAGGAGAGTGATGAGTCTGACCACAGATTGCTGATTCGAACAGAGTCACAATTTCAGTTGCTATCGGTATCGTACGTTTCAGGTCATGTCTCGTAAATTATCTTGTAAATATGTAGTGTACGGACTTTAGTATATATGTGTTAAGTACAATTTTTCATGAATTTTTCATTTAAATTCAAAAGTCTTTCAAAATATGTACTTAACACTATATCCTATCTTGAGGAGGAGCATTAAATGTTCCTAATAAGCATGCTAATCAGTAACATTTTCCTCCCTGAAAGCTTAATTTTAAATCAATTGATATTCAAAATAACAAACGATTTGACATTTTTGATAAGGGGAGAAAATATGATTAAAATATAAGGCTTATAATGTGATCTTAGTGACTCAAGTGCAGCTTCTCCCTCTTATGTGCAAAACACTTTCGAATATCGATGCACATATGAAGGGGGAGCCATTTTGAAAAAGATGAAACCATCAAGGTACAAATGTTTTGATATATATATCACTAGTACCTTGATTGATTTTCAAAAGTTTTTAATGGCTACTTGGAAATACCAAAAGACCGACCATGTACTTATTATAATGAAGATATAAGGCAGTTAAGGATAGGTATTAGTTCCATGATCTAGCCAGGATCGGAGAGATCTACCCAAGATCATTCTAATAGTTAGATTAGAATCCTTAGGTATGATATATAAAAAGGAGTAAAGTGAGAATGGGAATAAACCAAACAAGGTGTTAGTGACGAAGTCTTGGTAAGCATTAAAGGGGTTGCATAATGAAAAAGAAATGTAAGGATAAAGGGTTGGTTAAAGAGGAAAGCCCTCCATATTACTTTAGCAAGAGAGAGAAACCAGGTTAATACATATGCTATCGGAATCACAATGATGATTACTGACATTGAAGATAGTCATCATGGATCCAGTGATGCAATGCACAACCCTCCCTAGCCACTCAGGATCTCTCAAAAGATTTTTGTTTCATTTCTCACGGTGGAACTAACCGTTAGCTTCACTTTCTCAATTCTGAATCACTAAAACCAAAAAGGGACTATTGAGTCTTGCATGAGTTGCAAAATCATGAAATCTTTAGCTGGACGGCTGAACCACCATGTAGCTTTTATCAGTCTAGGCGGGATTAGTGCTCGGCGATTAATCGGATTGGCATTTATAGCAAAATTTGGCGTATTTTTGCTAAGTTGGATGTGAATTTCTGGCGTGTTTTACGGATATTATTGGCAAAAAAATTTCTAAAAAACAATTGTAATAGATTTGAATAGTTGCTTAAGTGATCTAAACAATTTTATCGATGGAGTGAGTAGGTACTTTGTTTTAATTGCATATTTTTACAAAGGTGGTGATGCCTCATTCTAGCAGAGTTGAATTCATAGCCACATGCTCATACTCGATCAACAAATATAAAGACATGATGAAAGCTCAAGTAAATGTTTATTCAAGTTTTCTGCTACTCTGATACTCAACATCTTCCTTGAAGTCATAAGTGTTCAAGATAAAGCATTCCAAGGAAGATTGTTCGATAGCTTTGAAGATAAAGAAAAGTATAAGCATGATGGTCCAGAAGTCACAAGTTCACAAGAAGGCGAAAGATTACAAGATGATGAAGAGATGATTTATGACTGATGATCTCAAGAAGTTCTAGATCACAAGTCTATAAAGCATGCGGGAGCAAGTTCCAAGATCACTACATCAAATTCACAAGATAAAGAACAAAGAATCAAGACTACGAACAAGATTGAAGACATATAAAATGCTAAGCTTAAATTTATGTAAAATGAAGTGACCTCCCTTAGGGGGGGAGATTGCTAGGAATCGAGAAAAGACTCGCTCACTTCCAAAATAGTAATTCTTAGCTTGTAGTTAATCGTTATGTAATAGTTATGCTAACCAGGTCAGCATAAGGCTTTCCTTATGTTGACCACGCCACAACTTGTTATAAATACCCTCTCCTTCCATGGAGAGGGTGTTGGTTTATTTGAAAATAATACATTTACACATTTCTTTCTCTCTCTAAGTGTCTCAACCACTCTCTTTCTCTCTCTAGATTTCTATACTTTTCGTCTAGTTAGATTGTGTGATTTGATATCCTACACGTTTTACGTCTTTTTACGTTTTTGTACGTGTATGTACATCTATATACGCGTTTTTACGTGTTTGAACGTTTTTGCACGTTTTCTTATGTTTTCGAGCGTTTTTGTATGTTTTCATCTATTTTTGTCCATTTTCGTACGTTTTAGTAAGTATTTTACGGTTTTTTATGCTTTTGTACGTGTTTGGACGTTTTTGCACGTTTTCATACATTTTGTCTATGTTCGTACGTTTTTGTCCCCTTTGGTACGTTTTTACGCATTTTTATATTTTAGTATGTTTTTTCACGTTTTTGTACGTGTTTGTATGTTTTTTCCATTTTCGTACGTGTTTGCACGTTTTGCACATTTTCTTACGTTTCGTCCGTTTTAGTCTATTTTTGTACGTTTATGTAAGTTTTCGCCCGTTTTCTTACGTTTTTGTGCGTTTTGCTACGTCTTGCTACGTACATTAAGTTTGGTTACATTTTCATGTGTTTTCGTCGGTTTTCGTGTTTTCATACGTCTTTTTAATGTTTTTGTATGATGTTGTGCGTTTTCGTATTTTTTTCGTACGTTTAGCTATGTTTATCTACGTAAAAAGGCAAAAATACCCAACAAAACATACGAAAACGTTCGAAAATGTACGAAAACGTACAAAAATGTACGAAAGAGGACGAAACGTACAAAAAGGTAGTAAAACGTACGAAAAAATACGAAAAACGCACAACAGCATACAAATACATAGAAAATGTATGAAAACGAACGAAAACGTACGTAAACCGATGAAAACATACGAAAACATAAGAAAACAAACAAATACAGGCATAAACCGACAAAAACATACGTAAACGGACAAAAACGAACATAAACAGACGTATACCTACAAAAAAGACGTAAACGGACGAAAACGAACGAAAGCGTACGAAAACATATAAAAACGTACGAAAACATAAAAAAGGTACAAAAACGTATGCATACGTTCAAAAACGGACAAAGACGGACAGAAACGTTTAAAAACGCAGAAAAGCGTATAAAACGGATGAAAACGTACAAACCTAAACTTTTTTAATTGTTATAAAATTGTACTTTATATCATATAATCAACTAGACTCTCATTTATAATATTTAAAGAGACTAAACTAAACTCGTCCTTTAAAAATATTTACTCAACTAGACTCAATTTTAACCAACCGATCTAAAATTACCAAACATAAGGTTTCTTTAAAAAAAAAACAATGTCAAAAAAAATGTGTTTCGCAAAACACATATTATTTTCCTATTGAAAAGCAAGAAATTAGAGAGAGGATGTCGACTCATATACAAACGTGGGACTTTTAGTTTTCACGAATATCATAAGGTGATAAATGCGTACGGGAGAGATCTTCTTGAAATTATGTCATATTTTGAGTTGATGTAGACTTGAAAAATTAAATCACAAGGGTCTTGATGACATACGTAAGCAAAAGGTACTCAACGGCACGAGGCTAAGTGTAATGATAAGGTTCACCATGAGTTCTCCCCTTCTCGCCATCTATTCCCCACCACCGCACTCGTCCCCTTTTTGTTGAGAATCTGGTGGTGCACACAATCATGTTACACTTGTTAGGCGGTGAAGTTCATACTAAAAAAGGTTTCTTGCGATATGATGAATGAGACGTGTATTTAATATATATTGACAGAAAAAAGTCATTTATGGATAAAACAAATGAAGCCATATTTGTACATGGTACTAAGAAGTGTACAAATATATGAATCTTTATCTACAGAACTAACAATATGTAACGAAAGAATGTGGAAGCCTATATCACAGTTATGTGCATTACAAGACAATGATTTTAGCTCTAGCATGACCTTGAGACACCTGGAGCTGCTCGGTGATGCCCAAATGTGCCATCAGTAGCCAAACATAAGTCAAAAACTCGCCCCCTTTCCTAAGTTATTGCTCGTGGTGAAATCCTCTGTAGCGAGTAGCAGCATAAGCTAAGATCTCGATCCACACTTGACTCATGACTTTCCACATACGCTCTTTTTCCATCCTTTTCAAAGTTAACCCGATCCTGCAACCATCAAACAACGCAGATTTGCATCGATCCCCTTTCACTTTACTAAGCAACACTTCAAGAGAATCAACTTCCATAAGTTCAACTTTTTAGGTAAGGGTAAAAGCCATAAATACTCTACATACTTACAATTATAACTCATATTATACTCTACTAATTCTTAAATAAGTCATTTAACCGTATGCCACGTCAGCATTTTTACTTGCTACTTGTACCTTTTTTATGTTTAACCGGTAACTTGTAGTCAACACGTTTATCCTTTGACTTTTTTGGGTAAAAGCCATAAATACTCCATGTACCGGCCTGTTTAACTCATTATGCTCTACCAATTTTAAAAAAAATATTCGAAAAGAATATTTTAAAAAAATATTCGAAAAAAATATTTCTACTTCGAAAAAATTTATATAAGTTTTATACTTCGAAGTATATTTTTTTCGAAGTATAAATACTTCGAAAATTTTTTTAAAAATTTTTATAAAATAAAATTTTATACTTCGAAATAAAAAATTTATACTTCGAAAATTTATTTTTATTTCGAAAAAAAATTTATACTTCGAAATTTTTTTTTATTTCGAAGTATAAAAAAAAGAAGTATATATTTTTTTATTTAGAAGTATAAAATTTTTCGAAGTTTATAAAATTTTATAAAAAAATTTCGAAGTATAAAAAAAAATTTTAATTTTTTTTATTTCGAAGTATAATTTTTTTTTTTTATAAAAAGTTTAAAAATTTTTATAAAAAAAAGAATTTTTAGTGAGTTGGGTGAGGGTGTGGTTTATTTTTTTTTTTTGCCAAAAATACAAAAAAAAGAGGGTTTATTTATTTTTTTAGGGTAAAAGCCATAAATACCCTATGTACAGACATTTATAACTCATTATACTCCATTATGAAATAGGTAACTGGTTATTGACGGTTTCATAGTGTATAATGAGTTGTTTACGAATTCGTAGAGTATAATGAGTTAAACAGGCGAGTACATGGAGTATTTATGGCTTTTACCCTTTAGGTAATAAGACCTTTTTCTTTGAAAAACGTATTGCTTGAGCAGCACACGTGTCATGATACCTGATCATGCCAATGTCTATTTGCAACATAACACGGTATGTGACGAGAAGATACACTAAATAGTCTCATATGTGCTTGCTTTCCGTACGACATATATCAATATCAGAACCATGTTGTTTGTCAACATTGCTATACTCCATAGAATAGCGCCACACTCATTCTTTTGTTGCGAAAAACTACCTTTATGAGTATATATCTCTTTGAGATTGGAGTGGACAACCATATACTTACGAAACTGACTGCACCAATCCTTTTTGGTTGTCAAAAACTTTGTTGTATGTCTTGTAACTACGGGGAGATCATGGTGTGGCAGGTGACGATTATGAAGGAGCCCCAGTATTTGATGATGGTTATGAAGAAGCTCCAATATTTGATGATGATCAATTTGAAGAAGAATCGATGCCAGTTTATGATACCGATATTGATGATGTCATTGTGGATGAAGAAGGATTTGTTGTGAAAAGAGGATCTGGTGAGGAAGAAGACAACATTGAAGACGTTGTAGTTGTGGCTAATGATCTTTGCTCTTCAATGATCCAAACTACTTTAAGTGTTGATTTTTCAAAAAATATCAATTCAAACCTTCATGAGTTAATTTGGTTGCAAAAAGGTAATTTTGTCGAGGTTAGTATTTTGATTGGCAAAAAATATCAAGAGTATTTGAAAGCGGCACCCATAGACAATAAGTTGGGGTTTAAGACGATCAAAGTTTGTGGTCGAGTCATTATAAAGAAAGGGAATTTGATGCAGGGGATACAATTTTGGATCCTACAAGTACAAGGGGCGAGTGAGGCAAACTCGAGGACGAGTTTTTTCAAGTGGGGGAGAATGATGCGGGGAGAATGATGCAATTCTTCGTTCACCATATGTTGTGTTTCGTGGTTTCGTAGTTTTCATAGTTTCATATATTTATCTTATATCCCACATCGCCATAGAAGGCAAACATGTAAGCACTCCTTCTCTTATAAAAGGAGGTGCAAGAATTTGGTGTAGGATATGGTTTAATATTTTGATATTGATAATAAAGCTTTGCTTTAATCAATCTATTCTTGACGATTTTGCTAAGATTCTCTTAATAATCGGTATTCGTTTGAATCAACGATTGTTGGAGTTTGCCTGATTATCGGTATTCTTTTGAATCAACGATAGTTGGAAGATTGTTTCTGGTATTCGGGTGAATCAACATATTCAATTTGTGTTATCTCGTTATTAGTCTACATCAGGTTAGTATCTTCTTCTTTTTACTAGTCAATTTGTGTGTTCGTTTATTTTCACTACATCACTATGCTGTTCAAAATGTAAATGATTATTGACTGTAAGGGCGAGTTCAACGATCTCCTCCACGTTTAGATTAAACCCCTGTGAGTTTGTTGTAAGTGTTCATTTGTTCAACCTTAAGATGATTTTCCATACTTCTATTTGCAAATGAATGAAAAACGTAAGAATGGAGATAATTTACTATGGAGAGGAAACTTTAAGATGTTTTTAACAAACAAGTTTCATCAAACATGTTACGGGTATCTACTACAGAAAAAGTAAATCATTTTCAACTTAAATACAGAGATGAAGCTTACCCGTTGGTAGGTTGTAGAAGCGAGAATCATCAAATAAAAAAACAAAGAGGCATTGTTTTCAGAAAAAATTACATGTTTCGTCCCTATGGTTTATACCAAACATCAAGTTTCGTCCCTATTTCATTTTAATTACACTAGGCGTCCCTAATTTTGAAACTGGTAACGCTGGTCGTCCCTATTTTGGATGGTCGTTAACTTTTCTCGTTAAGTCTAATTATTAAAAGGGTATTTTGGTCTTTATGCTCCTGCCACCACCATAGGGACGAAACGTGTAATTTTTTATACGAATCAACTTAAAAAAAAAGACCGATTTTTTTTTCTTCTTATTATTATTAGTATTATTATTACGAGCAATAATTAAATTTTTTTATACGAATCAAATAAAAAAAAATTAATTTTCTTTTTATAAAAAGAATTTTAAAACAAAAATTTATATATTTTTTATTTCGGTTTCAGTTTACGAGCAATAATAAAAAAAATCTTAAAATTTTTTTTTTAATTTTTTTTATTTCGGTTTCAGTTTTCGAGCAATAATAAAAACAAAATTTTAAATTTTTTTTATTTTGGTTTCAGTTTACGAGCAATAATAAAAAAAATCTTAAAAAAAACAATTTTAAATTTTTTTTATTTTGGTTTCAATTTACTAGCAATAATAAAAAAATAATAATTTGTTTTTATTTCGGTTTCAGTTTACTAGCAATAATTAAAAAAAAATTAAATTTTTTTTATTTCGGTTTCAGTTTACGAGCAATAATAAAAAAATCTTTAAAATTTTTAATTTTTTTTTTAATTTTGGTTTCAGTTTACTAGCAATAATAATTTTTTTTTATTATTTCGGTTTCAATTTACTAATAATAATATAAAAAAAAAAAAAATTTATTTCGGTTTCAGTTTACTAGCAATAATAAAAAAAAATTAAAATTGTATTTTTTTTTTTTTCGGTTTCAGTTTACGAGCAATAATAAAAAAAAAATTTTAATTAATTTTTGTTTAATTCGGTTTCAGTTTACGAGAAGAAAAATAATAAGTCGCGGTGTTTTTTAAAAAAATTTAAAAATTGCTCGAACTGAAACCGAAGTAAAAAAAAATTTAATTAAAATTTTTTTTTTATTATTGCTCGTAAACTGAAACCGAAATAAAAAAAATTTAAAATTTTTTAAAATAAGAAAAAAATAAAATAATAATAATAATAAGAAAAAATTACACGTTTCGTCCCTATGGTGGTGACAGGAGCAAAAAGACCAAAATACCCTTTTAATAATTAGACTTAACGAGAAAAGTTAACGACCATCCAAAATAGGGACGGCCAGTGTTACCAGTTTCAAAATTAGGGACGACTGGTGTATTTAAAATGAAATAGGGATGAAACGTGATTTTTGAATAAACCATAAGGACGAAACATGTAATTTTTTCTTGTTTTCATGATAAGCAATGAATGTTTGGTGATGTTATTTCCAAAAAGAACACTTCTCATTTCTCAAAAGATGTTATTTCCAAAACAATGAGATTGAGGCTATGGAAACGAAAACAATGTTTGCAATACGTTATTAACATTCAAGCCAATATTAGCTACCAATAGTTTGCCAATATAAGAGTCATACACATTTCAACAAATACCTGGTGTGTGCTACATTAAAGAAACACGGTTATATGTTTTCAGTTGGATTACCATGACCATGATAAATAACCTCTCCCCCCATAACAAAGGCTTAACATCCCACCATGTTCTGTTGGAGTTGGGAGGCCTTGGAGCATACTTAAATCTCTTTCTTTCTGTATATCTTCATTACAAATTAGTCTTAAACCACACTCCTTCACCTCAACATCTTCATTATTCTCTTCGAAATCAAATGTAACAAAATTCTTTGCTTCCTCCCATCCCCCTATATACCTCTCATAACGCAACCATATCATATCCCCTATCACCTCCTTCTTAAAAGATTCCTCAAGGGCATGTGAAAAGTGGCGTCCTCTTATCAAAGAAGCTCCATCAAAGTTCTTTACAGAGTATCCTTTATATACGTTGAAAGGCTTTTTGCACTTGAAAACAACACAAGTTGCATATCCCTTTAAGTTCTTATCATAACACCAATCAGATGGTAATTCAACCTTTACATGATTTGCCCTACTTCTATTTGTAAACCACTCTGGCATGCTATTCCCATGATATATTATATTAAAAAAATCAGAGGCACTTCCTGGCGTACGGAAGAATTCACATCTGTTAGTCCGGAAACCCAAATACTCAAGGAAAGTAGAAAACTGGTGAATAAAGCCTTGGGAATTTATAGATGAATCAAGACACTCAGTCTTCGATATAGACCCCCCGCTATCAATGGTAATATTCTTAAACAGATTTGGACAATTGTCGAAGTGACCACCGTGCCTATTACTAATACTGAATGGGTCTTTAGATGATCCCAGCAGTTCTCTTAAAGAGGTGCAATCAGATGCACCAATAGCCTTTAAGCTAGGTGGAAGTTCGGGTAACACTTCCAGCTTCTTGCAACCATTAACAAAAAGATATGAAAGATGAGAAAGTTGACTCAAACTTCCAGGCAAGCTAGTAAAATTGTTCCCTTCCAAGTCTAGATTCTCTAGACATGATAAGCCTCCAATGCTTTCAGGAATTTGTACAAAATTGCAGTAGCTTAAATTCAGAGACTTTAGCATTTGTAGACCTGCCAATGAAACTGATCTTGGGGGATGTTGTTGTTTACTTAGTAAACCAATAGGGGCAGTGATTGAAGTCCACCATCTAGGTTGAATCCTCCCTTGGCCACCGAATGATAATGATTCAAGGTTTATTAGGGAGGATACAAAAGAAGGAAGTTTTGTAATGGCTGTTCTGTCAGCTTTAGGGAGTTGGTTGACTTTTTGGCACCCCGTTTCAACTCTACTTGGAAAATTCTGAAGCCGTTTGCAGTCTCTCAGATTTAATACAACAAGCTTCTTGAGCATTCCAATTGAGGGATGAACGCTGACCAAATTCACACAACCTTCAAGATCTAGCTCTTCAAGATTTGTAATCTCTGAGAAGTCAGGGGTGGTTGTTAGGTTACAACAATACCTTAGCTTCATTACCATCAACCTTCTAAAGGACTGACATTGATAGAAAAAAAGAAGATAAGTTTCTATATCCTAAGGTGTTAAACACGAACACATGTATGTACAAGTAAATACCTTTGGTGTTGTCCAAAGTTGTATTATGTTGCTGTAAGACATGTCAATGGCCACAATGTTTTCTGGATAGAAATCTGAAGGTAAGTACTTGAAAGGGCATCCATGCCAACAAAACAACCTTAGCTCATTCGACAAAAAATACAAACTTCCTGAGTACTTCACATTGTAGCCATTCACTTCCACTTTTTGATCAAATTCTTCCTCGGCATAAATTTTCAGGATCCGCAAATTTTTCATAAGTGCAAAAGAATTAGCGTTTATGTGAACCTTTTGACTAGATCCCCTTAACAAAAGGACTACAACTTCAATTGCTTCAGTCATTGGCACCTGAAAAACCAAGAACATGTAGCTTCATTAGGATATTTTGCTACTACTTTAATGTATTAATGTAGAGAAAAAAGAATCATATACCACTGCTAACCTTCTTTTCACTCAATACATTGTAAACTTCAGATGAATTCCACAATCTCCTCTGTTTACCGGTCATGATAGATTCTTCACGAACAATTGCCCTTGCCATTGCTTGAATCAAGTCATGCATTTGTAGTGACATCTTGCTCGAGATCGTGATTAATGACTTATCAACTAGAACTTGCATGTTTGTAACTGCAAAAAAGTTACAGCCATCTAGTACGCTTGCTGCAAAATCCCTGTTTTCTCCAACGAATAAACATGCAATATCAAGTAAGATATTTTTCTGATAGGGGTCAAGTCCATCGTAACTTAAACGAAGCACCCGTTGTATCTTTTCATTAGGATGTACTTTGAGCCTTTCCAATTCACTTTCCCACTGACCCACAGTTTTGCCATATAAAAAACGACCCAAAACTTTGAGGGCGAGAGGGTGACCTTGCACATATTTCACAACTTTCTGAGAAACTTCTTCGAAGTCTGTAGAAGAAACTTTTTCTTTAAAGGCATAGGAACGGAAGAGCTCAAGTGATCGATCCTCATCTAGAAAGTCCATGTCATGGATTTCATCCACTCTATGTGATCTTAGCAGCTGTTTATCTTTAGCAGTGAAAATAATCAAACTTCCTGGGCAAAACCATGTATGTGAACCCGCTATAGCTTCTAACTGCTCATGATCATCCACGTCATCAAAAACAAGCAGGACCCGCTGACATGACATCCTTTGCTTTATAACCATAGCTCCTTCAGCAACACTTGATATCTTCAGATTTTCTGTTTTCATGATCTTTCCAATCATTTGCATTTGGACTTGAGTTGCGCCTTGTTGTTTTGAGACACCTTCACAAAAGCAACTTCCATCAAAGTGGACGTACATCAAGTTATAAATAGCCCTGGAAAGGGTCGTCTTTCCTAGTCGCTTTTTTACACAATATTCAATCATGTTAACCTTATCTGACCCAACAAAGCGTGACAAATTTAATTTGTCAAAATGGAAATCTACGCCAACCAAGTTTTCACCAACATGCAAGGGCCCGTCACATAATATTTTGAGTATGTCTTTGGAGATGCAATTGATGAACTTGTACTCATACCTGTTTACCACAAAGACACAATAAGTAAGAGAAACTACATAGCGTCAAGCTTTAGTAGAACTACAAGACTAATTACACAAAAACAAGAAATTTACCTATTTGTCACTGATCCTGAGATCCACCAGATAAGTGTAGCCCGCCATGGATAAAGCTTCTTTCCATTTACCGGCCTCTGTACTATTTGAAACTTCGTGGTTACGAAATGCTTGTGCGTAACTCCTTTTTTGTTTCCTCACCACATCAGGCTTGGCATCATAAAAGATAATCCGAACCTCATGTTTGGGATCTTCAGTCTGCTTGCATTCAAGTATTTTCACAAGTTCCCTCAGACACCATGTTGAAGAAGCATAATTTTTGGAAAAGATAACAATCAAAAACCTAGATTCTTCAATGGCTTTGTAGAGATGAGGAGATATCTCTTCTCCTTTAGGCAATTCTCTATCATCTCTAAAAGCATGGATCCCTTTGTGCATGAAATCGTTGAACATATGATCCATGAAACTTTTACGAATATCATCACCTCTGAAACTTACAAAAACATCATATTTCCACTGATGAGGAATGGACATGGTAGCCATTATCAATGATGAGATCGAGCTGCGTTCACAAGAAAGGATCATCAGAAAGAATAGCCATTACCAATAAACCATGACTAAGAAAATGGTAACAACATCACGTGAGTTAAAAAGATTCCTCTTACTAAAAATGTATGATTTTGTTTGATAGTCTTCTTTAGATTATATTCTATCATTCATACCAATAAGTTATAGTTATTAGACGACACCATCTAAAGTCTAGACACGTTTTATAAAGTTTATTGAGATTATATTATATTCCTCAAGCTATGTAAAAAGTGGACAAAGTTAGAATTATACATACCAGTGGTACGTTACCCTAACAGAGTAAACAATTTAACATATAGAACATTACAGTATAATGATCACTTCTAGTACTTTAGAATAATAACAACCACACAAAATATTTAAAAAAATGCAGTAAATTATAGTTGGTATACAAGCATAGAACAACAAGTTATGAGATGAGCATATAAATGAAACAATTGATAAAAAATAAAATGATTCTGGGTTATTAAATTAGTGTTTAAATTGTTTAGTTATTTGGACCTTGTCATCTAGCCCATAGGATCCATTATTATACTGTAATGTTATAAAATGAGATAGTATTAAAAGTAAAGAGTATAAGAAGACGAAGAAGACTTACGGTTTAATTCTAACTTTGTCCACTTTTTACATAGCTTGAGGAATATAATATAATCTCAATAAACTTTATAAAACGTGTCTAGACTTTAGATGGTGTCGTCTAATAACTATAACTTATTGGTATGAATGATAGAATATAATCTAAAGAAGACTATCAAACAAAATCATACATTTTTAGTAAGAGGAATCTTTTAAAATCACGTGATGTTACCATTTTCTTAGTCATGGTTTATTGGTAATGGCTATTCTTTCTGATGATCCTTTCTTGTGAACGCAGCTCGATCTCATCATTGATAATGGCTACCATGTCCATTCCTCATCAATGGAAATATGATGTTTTTGTAAGTTTCAGAGGTGATGATATTCGTAAAAGTTTCATGGATCATATGTTCAACGATTTCATGCACAAAGGGATCCATGCTTTTAGAGATGATAGAGAATTGCCTAAAGGAGAAGAGATATCTCCGGAACTCTAAAAAAATTGGAAAAGAAAATGACTAAAAGAAAGAGGTAACCAAACAGGGTACTCACCAAAGTCACATGAAACGCCACAGCCTACCAGCGATCTCCGTTCCTGATCGTTTGTACCGAAACACGGTACGATCGAGTTCAGGATCGCTAGTTTTCATGTTCCGAAATAATGTTGTTCAAATTGAAGATTCATGTTAGATAAATAGAAAATTTAAAGTAGATCTGAGATGTGGATGCTAGGGAAGAAAATGATAGGATAGAGAGATAAAATAAAGTATAGTAAACTTTATTATTTTTAGTGGTAGGTCCATTAATAGCACGCGTGTACTTGTTGATATTTAATATCACTGCCAACATGACAAAGTGAGAGAAAGAAATACACTATCATAGTAGACAAGTGTAACCGCGCGTTTTGCAGCGGGAAATTTTTAAGTGGTAATATAATTAACAATATGCCGAATAATGGTTGTAAATAATTTCGTATTAACTTTCAAAATAAACGTTTATCTAACAAGAATATAAAGAATATCTGCAGAAACTACTCGTAAGAGATGAGGAGTGAAAGTGAGTGTATATTAAGAGATTATTTTTTGTTGTAACATAACATTTTTTGAGTGATATATATAAATGGTTGTGTGATTATATGTGGAACACGGTTACACATTTTTAATAACAATTATCGATAAAAATGATTTTAACGTTAACTTTTTAAATGAATCTATTAATCCGTTATAATGATGAATTAAATGGGCTGTTACAATGTTATAAATGTATTGATGGCTGAATTTATTATTCAACATTCCTACATTTTTTAGAAATGGTGCTAAACTCTTTATAATGTAGTCGGGGTTGATGCGATGTACGGATCTTGTTCTATAAATATCAATCTTGGTCTCGAAAATTTAGCGCTTGTTTTAACCCAAGTATATTGCATTGTAACTCTAAAATAAATAGCATTGATCATTAGAGTTGTAACTTCATCATAAATAGCATTGATTATGTAACTTAATCATAAGAGTTGTAACTCCATCATAAATAACATTTATCATAAGAGGCTTTTGATTTTTTTATAACTGAAACTATAACAAAAAATAACTAATTTACAAAAAAAAACACAAAAGAACACATCATTACCATGACTATAAAAAATAAAGAGACAATAAAAATTTGAAATGCCGCAACCAATATTATATGTGTCCCCCCACATCTTCCTTTTTTTTTCAAATAAAAAGATGTCCCCGCATGTATCATCGAACGAAACTCCAAAATTTCCTTTTCATGTATTCATCATCGATCTTCAAAATTTTCTTTTATCCAACACCAAATCCTGCAATCACCTAAACCAAAAAACAACAAAAAAGAAAAAAAAACCAGGTAGATATCCATATGGTTTTATAAATCAAAAAGGAGAAGATGAAAAAGTAGATAAAAACTCACCAATAAACATCAAGCCATGAAAAAAGAAAGAGAGAAATATATACAGTCACGTGCATCATGCTGATAAGGTAGCAGCGGTTGGCAACAGATGGTGATCAAACTAAAGTAGGGGAGAGCGTCAGCCGGTCATTCCGGCGAGAGATCGGCAGAGATGGCGGCGAAAGCCAGCGGCAAACAGCGGCTGGTGGCGTCCGGCGTGGTGGTGACGTCCGGCGTGGCGGTGACGTCCGGTGGTAGGGCCGGAGTGATGAGGTGGTTGGTGGATGATAGTTTTTATGAGATGAGAGAATAGTGAGTATTTTTTTTGTTGTGCGTGTGTTTGTGTGTGTGTGAAATGGATTGTAGTTATATTTATAGTGATAAAACGTAACAGTCTTTTTAATGGTTTTTAAAGAGGGTGTTATATTGTTTGACAGAATTTTATTGCTTGCTTAAAAAGATTGTACATTATGTTTTGTACTCCCTCTGTCCCTAAATAAGTGTCCACTATTGACTTTTAAAGTCTTTTTTCATCAACTTTGACCTTAAATTATTTTGTTTGTGTTATATAATACTTAATGAAAATTATATCAATGAAAAATACATTTAAAACCCAATCCATTCATATATTTTGCATCAAGTATTATATAACAAAAAAAAATGGTTAAGGTCAAAGCTACAAAAGAATGACTTCAAAAGTCAACAGTGGACACTTATTTAAGGACGAAAGGAGTAACTTGGAATGTAACAACCTTTTTAATGGCATTTAAATAGGGTGTTAAATTGTTTCGTAGAATTTTATTGTTTGCATAAAAAGATTGTACAATGTGCATAAAGATTTCCACTACTTAATTTTTCAACATTTTCAAAAATAGGTTGAAAATGCTTTATAATGTAGTATAGATTTTTTGACTTTGGTAGTTTTTTTTGCAAAATTTTTAATAATCACTATAAAAAAGTATCTAAAATGTTAAGGACTTAGTATTCATTATCGCTAATATGGTACATCGTACCAAAATTCGGTACATCGTACCAAATTATATGGTACATCGTATCGAATCGAACCGAAGCGTACCGAAATGAGCCTACCCCCGCTCGTACCGAATTTTAAGGACCCCGCGAACCGCGTTCTCGTTTCGCGATCTCGTACCGGAACGTTCCGCGTTCGGTGTGACATTGGGGAAAACTGCACGTTAGTTAAAAGTCTGAAATTAGGCAACATGGAGTAATTTCTTGCTCCTAATAGTGGAACTTCAGTTTCGGATATCATATTTTGGACGTTGCAATAGCTCGGGGGAACGAAGGAGCCCAACTGGAACAACATCAAATTAGTAGTTGTCACTGACCTTATGGAGTAATTTCCCCCTCCCCTCACTCCCTCAGTAGTATCTTTGGTCACACCACCTTATCTAATACAGTATTAGTAGTTGCCACTGACCTTACAGATTCACTAGTAATAGTCGACACATGTTCATATGATGGCATCATCCGTCGTGATATGATTATGTAGCTATTCCTAATGAATGATTGACATGTGGCAATGTGTGTCATTAGTACGTGGTATCGATTGATGAAAACTTGATATAACTGTTGGTAGGGTGTGGTAGTGGCCCTTGACCCTCGCTTGGTGTCATGATCACCATTCGATCGGTACAATTATATATTTATGCGTGTAAGAGAGACCAATACAAAGGCATTCGATACCTTTTGAGTAATTCAACATGTAAACATGACTTATTAGTTTCAGCCATCTATTTGTCAGTGGTCACAACTCTTGCATCTTCCTTTTTGTTTCCTTTTACTTCATTTTGTAGGATAAAAATAGTATGTTTTTGCGACTATATCATCCTACTATTGTTATTGGTGCATGTGAAAAAAATAATTGGATGAGATGGTGGAAAAGAAAAAGTAGATTTCACTTGTCATATTTATATGTAAGAGATCTAAAATTTCAATATCGGCTAAATACAAATATTTAAATGGTCACGTCAAACTTTTGAAAATAGTCTTATACTTGTTTGATTTTGTATGGCGGTTATTTTAAACCCCTTTGAAATAGTCGGCCAAGTAATCAAGAACCACAAATACCAAAGAAAAAAAAGCAAGCATGCATGTTAATGTTTAATAAAACTAAAAAGAAAAAATAGATCTATTCATAGAATTAGAATATATATGTTGTAGGCTCCCAACTTATGATAGTATAATTGATGTATGAAGATTAAACCTAAAAAAACTTGATCAATGTTTTCAAAGATGGGTTCCAAAAGCATGTTGATTTTCCAAGAGTGAAGAACTGTTTGGGAATAAAGCTAACTAAACTAAATAAGTCACCCTTTCCCCAAAAGTCGAACAATAATTGATTCGTTGTGGTGACAACTAAATCCATAATACATTCATAGCTACATCAACTTCATATCGATCATCATTCAATTTTATCACAAGACATTCGTTGTGGTGACAACTAAACCCATAATATATTTCATATACTTTAATTAAACACATACATACCTTACGATATACCCACACCCCGACACACTCTGACACTGATAAAGAAAACTGGTTCGTTCAAGTTTGTGATTAAACCACCTCCAAAATTAGTTGATGATGCATGAAAGGTAGAGGACGTTACAAAATATTCCATTACAGCCGGTCTAGGATGTCAATTTTACATGTATTGGTCGTACGAAGCTGAGTACGAAGAGAGATTATATGCACGGGTGTGGTAGTGTTGTGGTTGCGTGTGAAGTCATAATATAGGTCAATCCTTTAAAAAGAAAAATTATACAAGAGTAACTCTTAGAGGGCTCGGTATGGTAACGCACACCCCGACGTTATGCCTACGTGGCGTGCGCGTTGTTGGCGTTACTATACCGCCAACAGGCGTTGGGCCACGGCGTTGCCACAGTAACGCTGGCAACGCCGGTTATATTAGAATTTTTTTTTTCAAATCCAACGGCTAGTTGGGTTATATTTAAAAAAAAATTAAAAATTAAAGGTAACGACTAGTTTTGGGTAAAAAAATAAAAAAAAAATTTTAAAATTTAAACCCCTCTAACGGCTAGTTTTGGGCAGAATTTTTAAAATTAATTAATTTTTTTCAAAAATTTTACCCCCTATATATATTCTCCTTTCCTATATATTTTTTCACACATTTACAACTTCAAACTCACATCTTTATACATATTCACTAGCAAAAAAAAATGTCCGACTTTCCCAACGAAGGCTCTTTTTGAAACCTCCTTAATTCCGGCAACATGAATTCCGAGTCGACGTCAAATTCTCAATTCCTCGGGTTTTCTAGCCAAGCTCCGATGACTCCCGAGCAACTAGCTTTTTTACAAACTCAACAACAAGCTTTTGTTGAATTTCAACAAAGCCAACAACAAAGCCAACAACAAAACCC
>BQNB010019126.1:0-67254 GCA_026074375.1 Tanacetum coccineum
TTATTCATGCTTTTATTAGATTTTCTGACATTAGAGGCATTTTGGTAATTTTGCACTTGTTCTGATTTTAGGGTTTTACACCTAATCAACTCGAAAACTCAAATGAATTATTAGTTTTCGCCGCTTTTGATCAAAAAGTGCCCTAATTATGAAATTAGGGTTCTTAAAATCTAAAAATGGTTAAATCTTCAAATTGATTTGGGGCTTTTGGTTTATTAGGTGTAATGTATGTATAGGATAGTTAAATTTTAGTATTCGTTGTGATTTGATAATATTCTTGATTGTTTTGTGCTAGTGTGAATAGATAAATGCATAAATATTAACTGTTTGAGTGTAAGTTTGTTATACATGATTCAATGAAAATGCTAATCTAGTAACTTGTTGTGAAACCGATCGAGTGTCTTATAATACGGACCGAAAAAGTGTCTATACGTGTGGACCGATCGAGTGTCTAACGTATGGACCGATCGTGTATCTAACGTGAGGACCGAACGAGCAATTTACAAGAATGGATCGAACGAGTGTTGTATAACATATGGACCGATCGAGTATCTAAACGTGAGGACCGAACGAGTGTCTAAATGTGAGGATCGAACGAGTGTCTAAATGTGAGGATCGAACGAGTGTCTAAATGTGAGGATCGAACGAGTGTCTAAATGTGAGGACCGAACGAGTGAGTGCTAGTAAGGACCGAACGAGTAAATCATGATGAGGACCGAACGAGTGTGTCCTAATGAGGACCGAACGAGAGTATCCTAATAAGGACCGAACGAGTAAATCATGTGAGGACCGAACGAGTGAGTGCTAGTTAGGACCGAACGAGTAAATCATGGTGAGGACCGAACGAGTGTGTCCTAATGAGGACCGAACGAGAGTGTCCTAATGAGGACCGAACGAGTGAATCTAGTATGGATCGAACGAGTGAATGTTTATTGAGGACCGAACGAGTGGATCAGGTATGAATCGAACGAGTGACTCATTGAAAGGACCGAACGAGCGACTATTTGACTGGACCGAACGAGTGACTAAATGTGAGGGCCGAACGAGTGACTTACAATAAGGACCGAACGAGCAACTGTTAGTAAGGACCGAACGAGCAACTGTTAGTAAGGACCGAACGAGCAACTGTTAGTAAGGACCGAACGAGTGCTTGTGTAAATGGACCGAACGAGCGTAATTTAGTGAAAACCGATCAAGGTGTTTTTTTCTTTGAGGACCGAACGAGTGAAGTTATCAACACTTAACCAATTTTTGACATAACACACTTAAGATCAAATTTTTTCTAACTAAGATTAAATTCAACAAATCTCTTAGTTTAAAATAGACAGTAAAGCTTGAAAAAGCAGGTCAACTACATTCAACTTAATTGTTAGGATAGTGCCTTTGTCATATACACAATTAGTCTATCTAAAGTAGATTGATCTTCAAAAGTGCTAAAGTCCTAAAGGATCTCATGAATGTGAATGATTGTGTCTTCTTATAAACTGCACTCACTCTTTCTTAAACAGACTCATGGAAATCTCAATAGCGGATCAGATTGCTTTGGATGATGCATTGGTGGCTCCTGCTGACCGACTTAAGATTGGTAAATGTAATCTTCGCTTAAGTTCGGATGTCACATCAAAGGAAGCAACCCTTCAAGTGGTCTACGATGTGTTAAAGCTCACTCCTTTCTACAAGGCATTCCAAGTCACTGCTGATGCTCCAGAGATCTATATGCAAGAATTCTGGGCTTCTGCTTATGTTCATAATCGATCTGTCCGATTTAAGATGAATAACAAGAAGCACATTATCGGTCTTGAACAATTCAGAGACATTCTTCAAATTTGCCCTAAAGTCGGTAATAAGAAGTTTGTAGAACCACCTCTTGAGAAGGAGATTCTCGCCTTTCTAGCTAGTCTTGGTCATTCTGGAGATATAAGGAAGATCACTGACGTTAATGTCAATAAACTGCATCAACCCTGGAGATCATTTGCTGCTATCATCAACAAATGTCTCAGTGGTAAACCATCCTATGACAGTCTTCGTCTTTCTCAAGCTCAAATCTTGTGGGGTATGTACAATAAGAAGAATGTTGATTATGCATATCTTCTGTGGGAGGACTTCATTTTCCAGATTGAGAACAAAAATACAAAGAAATACAAAGAAGGGCATGCTATGGTACTACCCTTGGTTTCACCAAGTTAGTCCGTCAACTTTCTCATGATAAAGACCCTTCAATTCCTCGAAGAAACAAGGTCAGTTGGCACTATGCCAGAGATGACCCCATGTTTACAACAACATGTTCATCTCAGGAATGAGACACTCAGCTTGTACGGTACTATCTTGCCAGTAGCATTAACCAACGAGGACATCCGCAACTCTGAATCATACAAAGAGTATTATGCTATTGCTTCAGGAATAATTCCTCCAAAGACAAAAGGAAGCAAGAAGAAAGCTAATACAGATACAATCACTAAACAGAAGCCTCCCACTGCCCCCAAAGAAAAGAAGTCTGGAAAAGGAAAACAGAAGACTACAGAGTTGGAGACTATCTCTGAGGCGGATTTGACAGAGGCTGAGCAACTCAAAATAATCACAAAAAGAAGCCGTCAAGAAACTCACAGCTCTCATGCCAGTGGTTCTGGTGCAGATGAAGGAACTGGTGTTACACCAGGGGTTCCCGATGCACCTGATTATGACTCAGAGGATGATATCTCTTGGAAATCAAGTGATGGATTGAATCAAGAATTGAGTGAGCAAGCACAAGATATAAGATGCAGATAAAAATGACGTTAATGAGACTAAACAGGATGATGAAGATGATGATGAACATGACGATAACGAGACAGATCAAATGAGATGGAAGAACAGACTGAATCCAGGGACGATGATGGTGATGATTTTGTCCATCCAAAGCTCACAACTCATGATGATGACATAATACATGAAGAGGAAACTGATGAAGATGATTCTTTCGATCCTACAATTCACACACCCTCTCGTATTTCATCATCAGATGACGAAGATAGTGACAATGAAGTTGAAGGAGCGAATGTTGAAGGAGCAAAGTCGGATGAAGATGCTACATATGAAGAGGATCAAGGAAATGAGGCAGTCGAAGATACCAATACTGATATTTGATAGAAGAGTGATGTAAATGACAGATGTTTATAGTTACCCCAGGTTCAAGCAACCCAGGATAATTGAAAGACTCATGTGACCCTAACTCGGTAATCCTGATGGTCAACAACAAAGCCGTCTGTTATCTATCTAGGCTTCCGTCTCCACATGCTGAATCCAAACCAAGATCCCGTGTTGATGAATATTTTTGGACACGTACTAAGCCACCTCTCAAATTGATACTCCTGAAACAGCATCATGGTCCATCCTTTACTGCACAAACCAATCGCCCTCAACGCCGTATCTCTCGTCATTCAACTCAACAACACCAATTTTGACATCCGCTACTACTTACAAGCTCCTCGCTACAAAATCTTCCAACTTTGCTTCGTTGTTTGTCTTTGATTTACAGACTCTAAAGCGTAGAAGACAACTTCTTGGAAACTCAAACAAACAAATCATATGCTAGCGCTCTCCTCTATTCCTAGCATCGTAGATCAATATACTAGCAAATAAAATGCAGGAAGCAGTGGACGTTTGCAGTCCCAATTGAAGTATGACAGAATCGAGAAGAGTCCTACGACTGCAATCAAACAATTCCTTGATTCAATCGATGAAGGAATGAAGAAAATTATCAAGGAACAAGTCAAAAAGGAAGTCTCCAAAATTACTCCAAAAATCGAGAAGTTAGTAACCGATCAACTCGAGTCTGAGGTTCTGGTGCGATCATCAAAAAAAGGTAAATAAAGCCCCCAACACGTCTCATGCATGTAGCTGCAAATCTTTCAGAACTAGAGCTGAAAAAGATCTTAATTGACAAGATGGAAGCTAACAACTCTATCAACAGGTCAGACATTCAAAGACAGCTCTACAAGGCATTAGTTGATGCGTATGAAGCCGACAAAATCTTGTTAGATACATATGGCGATACGGTCACAATTAAAAGACCTAGAGATGGTGCAGATGATGATCAAGAACCCTCCGCTGGAACAGACCGGGGGTCCAAAAGAAGAAGGTCAGGAAAAGAACCCGCTTCTACCAGTGCTCCAAGTGAAACGACAACCACGACCGCAGGAAAGACTACCACTACAGGATCTAAGACTCACAAGAAACAACAACCTACATGACTACCTTCTCCTGATCATGCATGGAATAAGTATGTTCCTGCCGTTCATGAATCTGTCCAACCTTGGCTAAGCAATCTGGCACAACAAGACCCTCAAGAGTCATTCGATAACAAACCGACTCCTACATTTACTTTCCGCTTTGTGATGAATCGGCTAAATGTTCAAACTCTAACACCTGAATTGCTAGCAGGTCCAACATTTGAGCTGATGAAAGGCACTTGCAAGAGTTTGACTGAACTTGAATATTTTTGTGAGGAAGTCTACAAAGCCACAACCGAAAAATTGGACTGGATCAACCCTGAAGGTCGCCAATATCCTCATGATCTGCGACAGCCACTACCGTTAGTTCCAAATTCTCAAGGTCGTCGTGTTATACCGTTTCATCACTTCATCAATAACGACCTTGAGTACCTACGTGGTGGTGTGTCAAGCCGCAAGTACTCTACTTCAGTTCAAGACTACTGGCTCCAGATTACGGCATAATCAAATGGATAGAAGACTTAGTGCCTAACTCAATGTGGAGTCAAATGATAGTCAAATACGACAAATTCGCCCTCTGGGGAATCTCACATTGGGGCAAAAAGCGAAGACAGTTCTATGCATTTGCGACCTCAAGGGAATCAGCTCGTGACGTCTATTCAAAAAGACGGATTATTGCTGTCACTAAGGTGGAAATAGTCGAATGGCAAGACTATAAGCATCTTGACTGGATTACTGTACGAAGGGATGATGACGTTCTTTACAAGTTCAAAGAAGGCGACTTCCACAGACTAAGGATCCAAGACATTGAAGATATGCTGCTTCTTCTCGTGCAAGGAAAAGTGACAAATCTCAACGTTGAAGAACGTATTGCATTTAATGTCTCCTTAAGAATGTTTACAAGAAGCGTTGTCATCCAGAGGCGTGTGGAAGATCTTCAATTGGGTGTTGAAAGCTATCAGAAGAAACTCAACCTCACAAAGCCTGACACGTACAGATCCAATCTGAGAAGACAAGACGCTTATACACCATACTCCGATCCAAGAGGATTCATCTACGAGAACAAAGACAAGAAGAACAGATTGATGCGCATTGACGAACTACACAAGTTCAGCGATGGTACTCTAGATGACGTTCGGACTGCTCTAAATGATCGCCTCAAGGGAATTAGAATGGAGTATTTGCCACAGACTTTTTGGAGCCAACGTGACAAAGCAAACGCAAGAGCTATGATCCAGGCGATTGACAAGAGGCTAAAGACAAGGAGGATAATGA
This sequence comes from Tanacetum coccineum, assembly GCA_026074375.1. Lineage (NCBI taxonomy): Eukaryota > Viridiplantae > Streptophyta > Magnoliopsida > Asterales > Asteraceae > Tanacetum > Tanacetum coccineum. The sequence goes on from BQNB010019126.1 coordinate 5,484, forward strand.
GGAGTTTGGAGAGATTTGTCGGTGGAAGACCATACGGGGTGACCACGGCTTATACAAAGGACCAGAGATTTATCAAAAGTTTGTCTTCTCGATCTTAAAAGGCCAATCACTCGTAAATACACTTATCTTGTGAATATGTTCATTATTAGTGTAGACTTTTTGGTGAATAATAAGATGTGCTCGAGTACAAATTTTTCAAGAATTTCTTAGTAAATTCAAAATTTTCAAATAATTGTACTCGGCATCATCTTATAAACCCTCAAAAGTTGAGGGGGAGCAATAACATGTTCCAATCTGCTATCATATCTCATTTTGTCCCCGAACGGTTAATCAATTGATTATCCAAAGAATCAAGGGATTAACATTTGGATAAAGGGAGAAAATGTGATTAAACCCTGGACTTAATGTATACTTGACAGAATGATCAAATAAAATGGACACAATGCACTCCATACCTAGAATAGTACTAGCGATTACGATCACATTTTAAGGAAGAGCTTTTAGTGATAATGAAAAACTCTCAAAGTGTAAATCTATGATATTAATATCAAACAGTTTGATTGAAGTTTTCAATTGTTTTTGGAAGGATACACGAGATGAATACCCAAAAGACCGGACAGTATCTTAAATTATGAAGTTATAAGCGGTTTAGGCTTAGTTTTCAATCCCCATGATCAGCAAACCGGAGGATTCTACCAGGATAACCACTAGTTATGATGTAAAGTCCTTAGGCTATGAATAAAAAGGAGAAAAAGTGAGAATTGGATAATGCCACTGAGCATGGAGCTAACATGGAACAAAACCCAACAAGTGTTAGTTATTAAGTCTCGGTATGCTTGAAGGTTGAACAATGAAAAAGAAATGTAAGGATAAAAGGGTGAAAATAAAGAAGCCCACCATCCCTTAGGCAGAAAACCGGGTCAAAACATATGCTAGTCAGAAACACTCGAGGTGTTGTCTGACATTGTGGAAGACAGTCATGGTACCCAGTGACGCTATGTACAAACCCATCCCAGCGACCAAAGTCAGAAAGACCTTTGTTTCAAAACTCACGAAGATACACTCATTTCTATTGACTCTCTCACTCGATTAGTTGATATTGAAAAGGTGCACTCAGCACCAGCCTACCGATCACTAAAATCAAAGTGCACTATTGAGTCTAGAGCCAAAAGAGATCATCCATAAATCTCATTAGGACACTTGTCAAATTCTACTTGCTAACTCACACAATGTGAATTACAAGATACATTTAAGAGTCCTTCGCATTATCCTTGTGATTTTTTAGAACATCTGAGTGATATCATTCACAATGAAGATGGAAATACTGCTTGAGCCAACATCAAACAAGCTCATGGTAGGGGTAACTTGTGCGATTCTTTATGAATCAAACTTGTTACAACAGGAAAGAAACGATGTGGCATCATAAGAATCAAACTTGTTCCAGGAAAAGGATCAACGGTTGTTAAAGAATTTTTGAAATGTTATACACTCTCGTTGTGTCACAAAAACTATTTGTAAGTGAAACACCGATTTTGATTTTCAATCAATTTTATATATCAATCGGTGATATAGTAACTCAGTGTTCACTCTTATCGTGCTGTCTGCTTTGTGAACGTTCCGATAAGTGAGAACAATGCTGATATGATGAATCTAATACTATGTGTTAGAAAGATTCAATACTTCAGCTGGAAATCCCTGTCAAGAAGATTTTCTTTAAATTGCATCTATCTGATCACAGTCGAGCTCTCACGGATCCGAATGTTTTCTCCAACCAACCTGGCAATGACAAAGCCATATTCGTTCCCCTTCTTTATTGCTAACTGTTTTATGCAGTTGTGTTTAAAAATGTGGGAGGTCCCTGATTCCAGCTGGAGCTTACAAATCCATAGGCACTGCTCATACCCGAACCGACAAACATAAAGACATCATGAAAGCCAAGTACATGTTTCAAGACTTCCGTCTACTCTGATACCACAACATCTTTCAGAGTGTCGAAGTGTTAAAGTTCATGAATTTCAAGAAATATGCAACATGAACGCTTTTTAATATGCGTATGAGCATGTCGGTCCAGAAGTCACAAGTCCACAAGATGGCAAAGTTTCAAGATGCAAAGGGATTGTGCTTGGACGAATGATCATCAAGATGCCTTAGTAAGATCTTCAATGTCAAATACAAGTCAAGGAAACAAAGCTTAATCCAAGAAGTCAATGACACCACAACATATTCACAAGAGAAAGTCAAGAGGTAACAGCTAAAGACTAGGATAAAGCATAGTATGCTAGGTTTAAGTTTGTAAATTGGAGTGACCTCCCTTTGGGGGAGATTGTTGGAAAACACGAAAGTGTCGGATCACATCAAGTTGTAACAGGTCTTAGCTCGTAGTTAGTATAATGATTAGATTAGTAATCTAGTCCGGCCCAAGGCCCATGGGAGGCCCAATCTAGCCCATGGCCGGCCTCAATAGGGTATATATAGACCCTCTCCTAGTCTTGGAGAGGGTTGGTTGTTCCATTTTTCCATTTACTTCATTTATACAATTCATCCATTTTCCATCCTATCTCTCTCTAACATCACAACCCACATCTCACTCTTGTTCTTGGTTTGATCTTAAGATTACTAGTATTCTTCAAGCACTACAACAGTAATTTGAGTTATAAGAGAGAAAAGACGAATAACCTTGTTTTTTGCTAAAACTGAGTGAACCTAAAGCTCTAATTGTCTTAGCTTATTGTCAATAAGCTGAGATTAAACCCACAAGCTCATCATTTGCCAGCTTGTCATCCATGAAGCTCAAAACTCAAATAGTTCATAAACTTTTAACATGATATTTAGAAATTTGGACTTTTATTAAGACTTTAAAGAAATTACAAACTGAGGCTATGATAACAACATTAAAAAGATAATTAAGTTGAAAATTACATAAGCTTAAAAACATAAACTAAAACTAAAAAACTAAAAAAAAAACTGAACTCTGGTTAACTATGTCTTCTTTCTCTTATATAGGCTGAGAGACTTCTTTGCATTGTGTTTTTTGTGTTTGTTTGGTGAGAGCAAACCAAAAATAATCCTGGCCATTGATAGTCCCTTGTGCTACTTTGATTTCTTGGCAGTCGTTGGATCTTGTCTTGAAAATAGTGGGATTGCCAAATGGGATTAGGGGTTTAGTGGAGGTGAGGGTTTAGTTTGATCCATGGTGTATTGGTGTGAGGTTGAGTGTTATGGGGAGAAGGAAAAGGTAAACAGGTTTTGGGTTTTGGTCATGGCGGGAAAACTTGGGTTTATCAAGGTTGGGGGTGACAGGTAAAAGTTTGGGTGGTTGTCACATTTGGCCCCTCAAAGTTTTAAGTGGTATTACATGTACCGTCCTTGTGGTGATATTCGTTGGTCCTAGTAGTTGGTTGGGTATTGCACCGTTAGTCCTTTTGGACTAACAGCGTTGGTCCTTTAGGACTAACGGTGTAGAGACAAAAGAATAAAAGGTTAACACCCGTTAAGTGGGGTAATGGATTGGGTCAGTGTTTATAACTTGGGCCGTTTGGTTTTTAAATAAAAGGGAATGGGCTTATGGGTCATAAAGGGTTTAAAAGGTTTAGTCAAATAAGTGGGCTGACCCGGCCCACTAGGAGGGTACGGGTGGGCCCACTTTTTGCGGTTTAGGTTTTCGGGCTCGGTTTTTGATGCTCAGTCCGATGACGTATCCCAGGGTTGACTTTGACTTCGTTTTGACTTCATAAAATACACAAACGTTGTCGAGTCGATCCGGTAATTTCCGTTTGAGCTCCGTTTCCAATCCTTTTGTACCCTTGGCCTCAGTTTTTCGCGCTCTTTCCAAATCCGTGCTCAGTTTTGTCCGGTTTGGCTTCGATTTTTGTCTTTTAGTGAATATCCGGTTCCTGCACAACACAAATGCAAAACAAACATATATTTGGCAGTTTTTGTCTGTTTTTGGTCATTTAAGTCCGTTTTTAATGGAAAAAGGTATGTGTAATTAAGCACATACCAAAATCCCCCATACTAAGATATTGCCGTGTCCTCACGCAATGTTATGAAGTAACACTTTAAGAAAACCAAGAATCTCAATCCCCCTTGACTAATGACCTCGAAAAGTAGCTAAGTGTTCGTCAAGGGGAACTAAAGAATCAATAGCTTCGACAAGTCCCGTTTTTACCATTTTTATATTTACACTAACTATCCCTAATTTTTTTGGATTTTCCTTTTTCTTTACTTCCTTTATTTTATCAATACTGGGATCATAGAATGAGAAGCGCCCATAGAATAATCTATGGATGTCCTGACGGATAAATTCATCGTCCCCGATTTTTCACTAGTCCCAAACTAAGCGTAAAAACGAAATCACCGTTAAATACAAGTAAAGATGCTAACACTACTTATAACTATGACTTGTCAACTTTCCGCTCCCAACAATTATTCAATTAGAGTGATTGTGCTTAATTTTAAGTTAAATTTAAATCGACAGTTTTAGAAAGTAGTATAGTTTATGTGCATAACGATATTTCTGAAGAAATCTGGGGAAAAGACTAGATCACCCACCAACCAGCATATTCTCGATAGATCCCAGCCGAGTTCGACTATAGTTATCAGGGTTGGACCCCACAGAAATGTTCGCAATGTAATAGCGGGATATCCACCCTTAAGGCTGAATTTCTTAATTTGCCCCCCGCTAAATAAACAATACTACTCAAAGCACGCAAACATCAAAAATTTAATGATCTCATTGGTGCGATTATTCCATGTAGCGACCTTTCTTCTCGGAACGTCCCAGCCTCATCAGCTAAGTGCCTAGGTTTTTGACACCCCACGGAGAATACTTAATCGAAATAATCTACCGACGGCAACCAACAACTTTTGAAGTCTTAAAGCAAGTTATTCTTGGTTCAAAATTATACTTGAGTTTTAGAAAAAGAAATCTTAACCATTAAATTTTCATTTATTGCTATATACTATACTACCGTCATTATTTACATGACTACAACATCGGCCACGCCTCCGACAAGATGTAGTGACTTAGTCTGACGACGGTTTCTTATTGATAACACTTACGAATGCACTTTGGCATTTATTATCTCACTATGGGCCTTATTTTGAAGACTGCAACATCGGTTGTGAGCCGGCAAGATGCAGTAAACCTTTATTAGCCCACATTTTATACTTTTCAACACTTTTTTTTAACATTTTTTTTTCGTAATAGAGAAAATTTCGTTTTAGAAACTCAAGTATAAGGCTGAACTAAGATGAATATTTTCGTTTCCGAAAGAGCTTCTTTTTAGAAAACGTCGGTTTAAAGTTAAAGCAAAATTAAGCACGTTTATTAGTCAGGTTAAGAGCTTCTGGGAGAGAAAGCGACAAGTTACACTTATAAGCTTTTAAGATTTCCAAATAATCCTTGTTTAGCATCCTACTTGTAAATAACACTATCATTTCTCGTTCTTCGCAAATTTAAAATCCCTAATAAAAGGATCCGCGAATGCTTAGCCTAATAAACTTTTGTTTATTAAATGGTTAAGGGACAAAGCTAGGGCTCAACACGCCCGATCGAGTCAAAATTTATTCTCATTCTACCCATTGGGAAAGTCAAAACTGTGACAAAACACTTATTTTATTTTTGAAATTTTTTAAATTTTTTCATTTTTTTTTTGGTATTTTTGCAAAAAATTTGGTGGTAAAAACGGGATTACGTGACAACAACGGCTGCAGGCAACAATCAAATCGAAGATCCCCCCCATACTAGAACTAAACATCGTCCTCGATGTTTTGAAAGGGGTACCTACGTAAATCTAAGGCCGTTTATTAAGTGTGCCAAAAGATAAAACGTTAGTCGATTAGATTTGGATACTGGATTCCCAAAATGAAGCTGAGGATGTGAAGCTCGAGTGATCGGAGGACAAAACCGCGAGCACGAGAGTCATCACAATCCGGGCAATCCTGGACAATAAACCACAAAACACAAAACACGGGTAATGGAAGAAGCGACCCTCATCACAACACAAAACACTTATTAGCATAAAGAAAGAAGACAGACTGGATAAGCATGGGTTGCCACCCACGAAGCGCCTTGTTTTTGTTAACCGAGTCACAAGCTCGACTCGACCCCGAATTCATTGGTCCATGGGGAAGCAAGTGGAAGATAAAATCATCATCGGACTTTCATTCAAGTGGTTTGGATAAACATTGAATTTCATGAAAGTTCCACTCCGATGAGATACATCCGGCATAAAAGAATGATAAATTGAGATGCCGGGATCAAAAATGGTATCTTCATTCCTGGTGGAGAGAAGATATGGAGGGACAACGGGATACGTGAGAAAAGCAAGAAAGATCCATACAACATAAGCGAAGAGAGAAGATTGGTCATCCTCTAATGGTACATTCACATTAGTCGTAGACACATTCTTACGAATCCCGGGGTCAATAGAAGCCAAATCTCCCGGATCGGGCTCAATCTTAAATTTGAAACATTCAAGATTCGGAAGAGACATGATGTGAGCGAGTTCATCGGCGAACTCCTCATGATAAATACCTCCAATCGCAGAGGAAATTGAACATCGAAAGATCAAAGATAAACGAATCATATTGAGAAAAATCAACATGAGTAGTGGTACTGCCACTACTCTTCTCTTTAAAATGATCGTTATCAACGTAGAAAGCTTTATAATCCGGAAGAGATAAATCAGAACGAGTAGTGGGACTGCCACTACTAATCTCTTCTAGATTAAAGCGAAAAGTTTCAGATTCGGGAATAGAATTATCAAAGGTGTTAGTCTCCTCCAAGAAAAGATTAGAAAATGTGGAGGTAGACTTGATCACAACATCGAAAGATGGAGTGGGATTATCTCTTAATGCATCGATCTTAGCAATAAGAAGATTGACATTCAACAATTTTTCACGAAGGGTATCGTCTTTGATTGTTAAAAGAATATCATCATCAATCCTTCCAACTTCCGGGACAATAATCTCCACCACCTCTAAGCTGACGATCTCAACATCGGGAGGTGATGCATCGACATAATCGATATTCTCACCGTACGTGAGGAATCTCAATCACTTAAAGAATTATCATCGTAGGAATTGACAATAATCTTAGAATGTTCATTGAGAACATTAAGAGGGGAGGTATTTTCACAAAGAGGCACATCACACATTTTGTGAACACCCTCGGACTCACTTGGGATTGGGATAAGGATCTCAACACTAGACTTTATGAATTCGTCAGATTCCGTTGCCGGAACAGTGTCGAGATGCTCGTCCCCCATACTTAGAGAGTTATCGGGTTCCTTGATTTGTAAAACGGGTGTGATTCCAATGGTATCGTCTTCGTCATCATCATAGCAAATGGGGATCTTCCAATATCGATCTTCCAAATGGACCGAACGAGCGTAATTTAGTGAAAACCGATCAAGGTGTTTTTTCTTTGAGGACCGAACGAGTGAAGTTATCAACACTTAACCAATTTTTGACATAACACACTTAAGATCAAATTTTTTCTAACTAAGATTAAATTCAACAAATCTCTTAGTTTAAAATAGACAGTAAAAGCTTGACAAAACAAGGTCAACTACATTCAACTTAATTGTTAGATAGGTGCCCTTTGTCTATACAGCTATTAAGTCTACTAAGTAGATTGATTCTTCAAAAGTGCAAAGTCATAAAGGTTCTCATGAATGAATGATTGTGTCTTCTTATAAACTGCACTCACTCTTTCTTAAACAGACTCATGGAAATCTCAATAGCGGATCAGATTGCTTTGGATGATGCATTGGTGGCTCCTGCTGACCGACTTAAGATTGGTAAATGTAATCTTCGCTTAAGTTCGGATGTCACATCAAAGGAAGCAACCCTTCAAGTGGTCTACGATGTGTTAAAGCTCACTCCTTTCTACAAGGCATTCCAAGTCACTGCAGATGCTCCAGAGATCTATATGCAGGAATTCTGGGCTTCTGCTTATGTTCATAATCGATCTGTCCGATTTAAGATGAATAACAAGAAGCACATTATCGGTCTTGATCAATTCAGAGACATTCTTCAAATTTGCCCTAAAGTCGGTAATAAGAAGTTTGTAGAACCACCTCTTGAGAAGGAGATCCTCATCTTTCTAGCTAGTCTTGGTCATTCTGGAGATATAAGGAAGATCACTGACGTTAATGTCAATAAACTGCATCAACCCTGGAGATCATTTGCTGCTATCATCAACAAATGTCTCAGTGGTATACCATCATATGACAGTCTTCGTCTTTCTCAAGCTCAAATCTTGTGGGGTATGTACAATAAGAAGAATGTTGATTATGCATATCTTCTGTGGGAGGACTTCATTTTCAAGATTGAGAACAAAAATACGAAGAAGGGCAATGCGATGTACTATCCTCGGTTCACCAAGTTAGTCGTCAACTTTGTCATGGAAAAAGATCCTTCAATTCCTAGAAGAAACAAGGTCAATTGGCACTATGCCAGAGATGACCCAATGTTCACTACAATCAATGTCATCTCAAGGAATGAAGTCACTCAGTTGTACGGGGCTATCTTGCCAGTGGCATTAACCAACGAGGACATCCGCAACTCTGAATCATACAAAGAGTATTATGCTATGGCTTCAGGAACAATTCCTCCTAAGACAAAAGGAAGCAAGAAGAAAGCTAATACAGATACAATCACAAAACAGAAGCCTCCCACTGCCCCCAAGGAAAAGAAGTCTGGAAAAGGAAAACAGAAGACTACAGAGTTGGAGACTATCTCTGAGGCTGATTTGACAGAGGCTGAGCAACTCAAAATAATCACAAAAAGAAGCCGTCAAGAAACTCACAGCTCTCATGCCAGTGGTTCTGGTGCAGATGAAGGAACTGGTGTTACACCAGGGGTTCCCGATGCACCTGATTATGACTCAGAGGATGATATCTCTTGGAAATCAAGTGATGATGATCAAGATGATGAGCAAGCTCAAGATGATGAAGATGCAGGTAAAAATGACGTTAATGAGACTACTCAGGATGATGAAGATGATGATGACCATGACGATGATGAGAAAGTTCAAGATGATGATGAACATGACGTTGATGAGACAGTTCAAGAAGATGATGATGAAGAGCAGACTGAGACTGAATCAGATGATGATGGTGATGATTTTGTCCATCCAAAGCTCACAACTCATGATGATGAGATATTACATGAAGAGGATACTGATGAAGATGATTCTCGTATTTCATCATCAGATGATGAACATAGTGACAATGAAGATGAAGGAACGAATGTTGAAGGAGCAAAGGCGGATGAAGAGGCTACATATGAAGAGGATCAAGGAAATGAGGCAGTCAAAGATACCAATACCGATCTTGATGGAAGAGATAAAGTAATGACAGATGTTGAAGACACTCATGTGACCCTAACTCCGGTTAATCCTGATGGTCAACAACAGAGTTCGTCTGTATCTTCTGGATTCGTCTCCAAAAAGAAACCCCACAAACCCAAATCTGAAGATACCAATCAAAAAAATCTCTACTGTTTGCATATGGGATTATATTGGGCCTAATGCGTGTCGCGAGTGTCAATGGAAAGAATTACATCCTCGTTATTGTCGATGACTACTCTCGATTTAGATGGGAATGAAATGTTTCGATCAAAGATGAAGCTCCAGCTTTTAATTATCAATTTTTTTGAAAATGAATCCAAGTACGACTTAAGGAAACCGTCCGACGCATCAGAACAGATAATGGAACTGAGTTTGTTAATCAGACATTGCGTGAATATTATGAGAAGGTTGGTATCTCTCATGAAACATCAGTTGCACGCTCTCCACAGCAAAACGGTGTTGTTGAAAGACGAAATCGTACGCTAATCGAAGCAGCACGCACTATGTTAATTTATGCAAAAGCTCCTTTATTTCTATGGGCCGAAGCGGTTGCCACAGCCTGTTATACCCAAAATCGTTCCATGATACGTCGTCGCCACGGCAAAACACCATATGAGCTTTTACATGACAAACCTCCCGATCTATCTTATCTACATGTGTTTGGTGCACTTTGTTACCCAACGAATGATAGTGAGAATTTGGGCAAGTTACAACCAAAGGCTGATATTGGTATTTTCATTGAATATGCAACCCACAAGAAAGCTTCCGATATAACAACAGACGTACCAAATGGAACAAATAATGAAACTAATCATGTTGATTTTGATAGCTGATCGCGATGGCGTCTGAACACAGCAGTTCCAGGACCCGCACTTCATGAAATAACCTACCTGTATCAATCAGTTCAGACTCGTGCCCAAAAAAAACCCTCCTTTCTTCAACACCAATTTTTTACCACCTCGAGATATGACTATTTGTTTTTCAACCAATGTTTGAGATGATCACTTAGTCCCCCCGCCAAATGTTGATGTACGAAGCACCAAAAAAAAAAAAAAAAAAGTCAAATAGCCCAAGTTCCTGAAGCAGTTGCACCAGAACATGCTGTATCAACTGGTTCACCTTCCTCAACTACAGTTGATCAAGATGCACCATCACCAAGTAACTCTCATACAACTCACGAAACTCAATCTCCTATTATCTCTCAAATGTAGAAGAAAGATAATCATGATATTGAAGTTGCACATATGGGTAATGATCCGTACTTCGGTATTCCAATTCCAGAAGTTCCTTCTGATCAATCTTCATCATCAGTCGTTATTCATACAATTGTGCCTCCCGATCACCAAGTTTCTGAACACAATAGCAAATGGACGAAGGATCACCCACTTGAGAATATAATCGGTGCTCTTGACAGACCAGTTTCCACACGACTCCAACTCCATGAACAAGCCTTATTCTGCTACTATGATAGCCTTTCCAACATCAGTCGAACCCAATGAACTACAAAGAAGCATTACCCAAGCATGTTGGATTGAAGCTATGCAAGAGGAACTTCATGAATTTGAACGTCTGGAGGTTTGGGAACTTGTTCCTCCTCCTGACAAAGCATTTGTCATCTCTCTTAAGTGGATCTATAAGGTTAAACTTGATGAGTTAGGAGGTATTCTGAAAAATAAGGCTCGGTTGGTCGCTCGTGGTTATCGCCAAGAAGAGGGTATCGATTTCGAAGAGTCATCGCTCCGTTTGCAAGATTAGAGGTATTCGAAATTTTTTCTAGCGTTAGCTGCTCACATGAACATGTTCATTACTATCAGATGGATGTAAAGAACTGCATTTCTGAATGGTATATCTGCGAGAAGAAGTTTATGGTTAGCCAACCGACGGAGTTTTGGATCCGACAAACCTAACCACGTATACAAGCTTAAAAGCTCTTTATGGTTAAACAAGCTCCACGTGCGTGATGCTATGTTGTCTTTCATTCCTGATATCCAATGACTTCACCAAAGTTCTCAGAGATCCTACTATGATCATCCCGTAGAAGATGCAACCGAACTATTCCTGTGACAAATTCTAGTCGATGATATTATCTTTGCTGCTCTACTCTAAACTGTGAGATCTATTTGGCTAAAAATAATGGTGTTCAAAATTCAAGAATCGATGATGGGTAAATCCAATTTTTCTAGCTACAGATTTCTCAAAGTCCCCGGCATCTTATAAACCAAATAAATATGCTCTAGAATCACTTAAAAAATATGGTATGAAATCGTGTGACCCAGCGGATACTCCCATGGTGGAGAAGTCTAAAACTGGATAGAGGATATAAGAAGGGAAAGTCTGTAGATCCCATCACACAATCGAGTAATGATTGGAACCCTCCTTTATCTCACAGCCAGTAGACTTGACCTACATTTGCTTATATGCATGTGTCCCGGTATCATTAACGTGCCTACCGCAAAGCACCTAAAATGCAGTAAAAAGGATCTTTCGGCATCTAAAAGGAACCGTACATCGGGTCCTTTGGATCCGAAGGATTCTCCTTGCACTAACAGCATTTGCAATGCGGATCATGCTGGTTGTTTAAGAATACACGTCCGTATACATCCCTGGCAGTATACAACTTTTGTTGTGATAGACTTGTAAGCTGGTCGTCAAAAAGGCAAAAAAGCGCTGCGATATCCAGTACGGAAGCTGAATATATTGCTTTGTCCGGCTGTTGTGCTCAAGTCCTTTGGATGAATCACAACTTAACCGACTATGGTTTGGATTATCAATAAATTCCAATGTACGTGATAACTAAAAGCGCTTTATATTGCCATATGCTGCATACAATGTTCAACATTCCAGGATCCAGCATATAGACATCAGCTCACTTCATCAAGGAGCTTGTTGAAATGGGTGTGATCGAACTTTACTTTGTCAATACGGATTATCAACTGGCGGACATCTTCACTAAAGCTCTTGGCCGAGAAAGAATAGAATTTCTTATCAACAAGCTAGGAATGCTAGTTTTACGCCGATACTCTGAAACAATTGGCAGATGAAGTTGATGAATAGTGGTGGTACCTATTCAAATATCCTGTATAATAAGTAAATACTTAAAATCAGAAAAACACAAAAAGATTTTAAATTTCATTTTTTATTTTTTATAAAATCAGAAAAACCAAAAAGATTTTCTTTTATATAAACCTTTCAAAAACAAAATACAAAATTAAAAAATGAGAAAAATTCAAAAAGAAGTTTTACAATGGCATGTCTTCTGAAAATCGAATAACATAATACGGTCTTAGAAATATCATTTAACATGATACAGCCTGTAAATGAAGTTCGAGCAGAAGTTACAAATGTTTTCAAAACATGCCAAATGGCTTTGCTAATATTCATGAATAGCAACCCGTCATAATCTTAAGCAAGTATTCAAAAAAGAAAACATGGCCTTCTCAACGGGAAGTTATTTCACGGGCATGGTCTACTTTAAGACCATGCAAAGCTTGTGATTACTTTGCATCACAACCCGTGGCTTCCTATATCCAAAAGTGTACGTTTCATAGCATCTAATGAGAAAAAATAAAGAAATCTTATTTATCATGGTGTTTGTTGTTTTGTCACTATACAAAATCATTGCCATCATCTACAAATAATGTTTCGAAAATCATTTGACTTTCTCAAAACAAGTCCACACCTTTAAATAGAAAACGTGTCATTGTTGAGGGGGGGGGAGAATGTCAAAATTCTTTTTTTGTCAGATCAAATGGGTGTAAAAAGGGAAAAAGATTTTCAAACGATAACGTAATATCCAAGAAATAGAAAGTTAAATAATTTAACACGAATGTGCTTTATGTGTTATACTTGTTTTATGCCTTTAGGGTGTAGTTTTGCTAAATTTATGTCTATAGGTATGAGAGTTTAAAACATTAAGGACGAAGTGTGCTATTTGTTTTACTTGAATATACCTTATAAAACATAATGTGTAAGATTAATAAATAGTGATAAGATGAGGGGCCAAAAGTGCCAAAGTTAAATTGAGTTATAACACTAACACCCCCCACCCGTCCACATCACTGTTTCCTCTAATAACACAAACAACACACCAAAACACACTCAAACACACACACGAACACTTTCCACTCGAATCACTTCAATCTAGCTGACTTACTCCGTTTCATATTGAAGGTATAACTGAAATCTTGTTTTTCTTCACCTAATCAACTCGAATCCTAAAAGAATTAAATGATTTCACCGTATTTGATTGAAGTTGCCCTAATTTTAAAATTAGGGTTCTTAAAATCAAACTTGGTTAAATCCTTCAATTGATTGAGGGCTTTTGATTGTATTAGGTGTAATATATGTTTAGGATAGTCAAATGTTATTATTCGTTGTGTTTCAAACCTGTTCTTGATTGTTTTGTACTCTATTTTGAATAGAATAAATGCATAAATATTTAGAATGTTTGTGGTGAAAGTGTTATATCGTGGTCTAATATATGCTAGAATAGAGTTAGCCGTTAGAGTCGATCTAGCACAAAGTTAAGAATCCAATGAATCAAAACTTGTATGAATCGAACGAATATAACCTGCATGGATCGAACGAGTAATTTGTTGTGAATCGAACGAGTAGCAAAAAATGGGGATTGAACGAGTGTCTCTTAGACAGGACCGAACGAGTGAATCTCGTGAGGGTCGAACGAGTGATTCTTAGACCGGACCGATCGAGTGAATTTTGTAAGAGTCGAACGAGTAACTCTTAGACAGGACCGAACGAGTGAATCTTGTGAGGATCGAACGAGTGTCTCTTAGACAGGACCGAACGAGTGAATCTTGTGAGGGTCGAACGAGTGACTCTTGGACAGGACCGAACTAGTGAATTTTGTAAGGGTCGAACGAGTAACTCTTAGACAGGATCGAACGAGTGACTATTGGACAGGACCGAACGAGTGAATCATTTGAGGGTCGAACGAGTGACTCTTAATAAGGACCGATCGAGCAACTGTCAATATGAACCGAACGAGTATCTGTTCTAAGGACCGAACGAGTGATTGTGTACATGGACCGAACAAGTGTAATTTCAGTGCAACCCGATCTAGCTGTTTCTTTGAGGACCGAACGAGTGTTATTTAGTGAAGACCAAACGAGTAAAGTTATCAACACTTAACCAATTTTTGACATAACACACTTAAGATCAAATTTTTTCTAACTAAGATTAAATTCAACAAATCTCTTAGTTTAAAATAGACAGTAAAAGCTTGACAAAACCAAGGTTAACTACATTCGACTTAATTGTTAGGATAGGTGCCTTTGTCTTACACGCTATTCGTCTATCTAAGTAGATTGATCTTCAAAAGTGCTAAAAGTCATAAAGGTTCTCATGAATGAATGATTGTGTCTTCTTATAAACTGCACTCACTCTTTCTTAAACAGACTCATGGAAATCTCAATAGCGGATCAGATTGCTTTGGATGATGCATTGGTGGCTCCTGCTGACCGACTTAAGATTGGTAAATGTAATCTTCGCTTAAGTTCGGATGTCACATCAAAGGAAGCAACCCTTCAAGTGGTCTACGATGTGTTAAAGCTCACTCCTTTCTACAAGGCATTCCAAGTCACTGCTGATGCTCCAGAGATCTATATGCAAGAATTCTGGGCTTCTGCTTATTACAAAAACTAGATCTACCCGATTTAAGATGAATAAACCAGAAGCACATTATCGGTCTTGAACAATTCAGAGACATTCATTCAAATTTGCCCAAGTCGTAATAAGAAGTTGTAGAACCACCTCTTAGAAGGAGATCCCATCTTTCTAAGCTAGTCTTGGTCATTCTGGAGATATAAGGAAGATCACTGACGTTAATGTCAATAAACTGCATCAACCCTGGAGATCATTTGCTGCTATCATCAACAAATGTCTCAGTGGTAAACATCATATGACAGTCTTCGTCTTTTCTCAAGCTCAAATCTTGTGGGGTATGTACAATAAGAAGAATGTTGATTATGCATATCTTCTGTGGGAGGACTTCATTTTCAAGATTGAGAACAAAAATACGAAGAAGGGCAATGCGATGTACTATCCTCGGTTCACCAAGTTAGTCGTCAACTTTGTCATGGAAAAAGATCCTTCAATTCCTAGAAGAAACAAGGTCAATTGGCACTATGCCAGAGATGACCCAATGTTCACTACAATCAATGTCATCTCAAGGAATGAAGTCACTCAGTTGTACGGGGCTATCTTGCCAGTGGCATTAACCAACGAGGACATCCGCAACTCTGAATCATACAAAGAGTATTATGCTATGGCTTCAGGAACAATTCCTCCTAAGACAAAAGGAAGCAAGAAGAAAGCTAATACAGATACAATCACAAAACAGAAGCCTCCCACTGCCAACAGAAAAGAAGTCTGGAAAAGGAAAACTGAAGACTACAGAATTGGAGACCATCTCTGAGGCGGATTTGACAGAGGCTGAGCAACTCAAAATAATCACAAAAAGAAGCCGTCAAGAAACTCACAGCTCTCATGCCAGTGGTTCTGGTGCAGATGAAGGAACTGGTGTTACACCAGGGGTTCCCGATGCACCTGATTATGACTCAGAGGATGATATCTCTTGGAAATCAAGTGACGATGATCAAGATGATGAGCAAGCTCAAGATGATGAAGATGCAGATAAAAATGACGTTAATGAGACTGCTCAGGATGATGAAGATGATGATGACCATGACGATGATGAGAAAGTTCAAGATGAAGATGATGATGAACATGACGATGATAAGAAAGCTCAAGATGATGATGATGAAGAACTGACTGAATCAGATGATGATGGTGATGATTTTGTCCATCCAAAGCTCACAACTCATGATGATGACATAATACATGAAGAGGAAACTGATGAAGATGATTCTTTCGATCCTACAATTCACACACCCTCTCGTATTTCATCATCAGATGACGAAGATAGTGACAATGAAGTTGAAGGAACGAATGTTGAAGGAGCAAAGTCGGATGAAGAGGCTACATATGAAGAGGATCAAGGAAATGAGGCAGTCAAAGATACCAATACCGATCTTGATGGAAGAGATGATGTAATGACAGATGTTATATTACCCCAGGTTCAAGCAACCCAGGAAATTGAAGACACTCATGTGACCCTAACTCCGGTTAATCCTGATGGTCAACAACAGAGCTCGTCTGTATCATCTGGATTCGTCTCCAACATGCTGAATCCAAACCAAGATACTCCTGTAACAGCCATCATGGAGCCATCCTTCACTGCACAAATCAATCGCCCTCCAACACCGTATCCTCTCGTCATTCAAACACAACAACCACCAATTCTGACACCGGCAACTACTACAAGCTCCTTGCTACAAAATCTCCCTAACTTTGCTTCGTTGTTGGCTTTTGATTATAACAGAAAGCATTAGAAGACAACTACTTGGAACTCCAACAAACCAAATCATATGCTGAAGCCTCTCCTCCATTCCGTGGCACCGTTGATCAATATCTACGAATAAAATGCAGGAAGCAGTGGACGTTGCAGTCCAATTGAAGTATGACAAAATCTGATAAGAGTCCACTTCAGCAAAACCACAATTCCTTACTCAATCGATGAAGGAATGAAGAAAATCATCAAGGAACAATCAAAAAAGGAAGTCTCCAAATTACTCCAAAAATTGAGAAGTTAGTAACCGATCAACTCGAGTCTGAGGTTCTGGTGCGATCATCAAAGGAAGCCAACCGGCCCCCCCCCCGCCCCCCTCATGCTGTAGCTGCAAATCTTTCAGAACTAGAGCTGAAAAAGATCTTAATTGACAAGATGGAAGCTAACAACTCTATCAACAGGTCAGACATTCAAAGACAGCTCTACAAGGCATTAGTTGATGCGTATGAAGCCGACAAAATCTTGTTAGATACATATGGCGATACGGTCACAATTAAAAGACCTAGAGATGGTGCAGATGATGATCAAGAACCCTCCGCTGGAACAGACCGGGGGTCCAAAAGAAGAAGGTCAGGAAAAGAACCCGCTTCTACCAGTGCTCCAAGTGAAACGACAACCAAGACAGCAGGAAAGACTACCGGTACAGGATCTAAGACTCACAAGAAATCTGCTAGCCAATCTGCTCCGGTAGAGGAAGCTATGCAAACTACAGATGTCTTTGAAGCACCTGCACATCAGGAGTTTGAAACAGGTGTCCAAGATGAACAAGCAGAAGAAGAGGTCCAACATCTTCCTGATTGGTTTCAACAACCTACGAGACTACCTTCTCCTGATCATGCATGGAATAAGTCTGTTCCTGCCGTTCATGAATCTGTCCAACCTTGGCTTAGCAATCTGGCACAACAGGACCCTCGAGAGTCATTCGATGAACTAACCGACTCTACATTTGACTTCTCCGCTTTTGTGCTGAACCGGCTAAATGTTCAAACTCTAACACCTGAATTGCTAGCAGGTCCAACATTTGAGCTGATGAAAGGCACTTGCAAGAGTTTGACTGAACTGGAATATTTTTGTGAGGAGGTCTACAAAGCCACAACCGAAAAATTAGACTGGATCAACCCTGAAGGTCGCCAATATCCTCATGATCTGCGACAGCCACTACCGTTAGTTCCAAATTCTCAAGGTCGTCGTGTTATACCATTTCATCACTTCATCAATAACGACCTGGAATACCTACGTGGTGGTGTGTCAAGCCGAAAGTACTCTACTTCAGTTACGAAGACTACGGCTGCAGATTACGGGCATATCAAATGGATAGAAGACTTAGTGCCTAACTCAATGTGGAGTCAAACGATCGTCAAATACGACAAATTCGCCCTCTGGGGAATCTCGCATTGGGGCAAAAAGCGAAGACAGTTCTATGCATTTGCGACCTCCAGGGAATCAGCTCGTGACGTCTATTCAAAAAGACGGATCATTGCTGTCACTAAGGTTGAAATAGTCGAATGGCATGATTATAAGCATCTTGACTGGATTACTGTACGAAGGGATGATGATGTTCTCTACAAGTTCAAAGAAGGCGACTTCCACAGACTAAGGATCCAAGACATTGAAGATATGCTACTTCTTCTCGTGCAAGGAAAAGTGACAAATCTTAGTGTTGAAGAACGTATTGCATTTAATGTCTCCTTACGAATGTTTACACGAAGAGTTATCATCCAGAGGCGTGTGGAAGATCTTCAACTGGGTGTTGAAAGCTATCAGAAGAAACTCAACCTTACAAAGCCCGACACATACAGATCCAATCTGAGAAGACAAGACGCCTATACACCATACTCCGAACCAAGAGGATTCATCTACGAGAATAAAGACAAGAAGAACAGATTGATGCGCATTGACGAACTACACAAGTTCAGCGATGGTACTCTAGATGATGTTCGGACTACTCTAAATGATCGCCTCAAGGGAATAAGAATGGAGTATTTACCACAAACTTTTTGGAGCCAACGTGACAAAGCAAACGCAAGAGCTATGATCCAGGCGATTGACAAGAGGCTAAAGACAAGGAGGATAATGAGGAGTTTGGAGAGATTTGTCGGTGGACGACCATACGGGGGTGACCTACGGCTTCTACAAAGGACCATATGATTTATCATATGTTGTTCTCATCCTAAAAAGGTCAATCCTCGTAAATAAACTTATCTTGTGAATATGTACATTATTAGTGTAGACTTATTGGTGAATTATAAGATGTGCTCGAGTACAAATTTTTTCAAGAATTTCTCAGTAAATTCAAAATTTTCAAATAATTGTACTCGGCATCATCTTATAAACCCTCAAAAGTTGAGGGGGAGCAATAACATGTTCCAATCTGATGATCATATCTCATTTTGTCCCCGAACGGTTAATCAATTGATATCCAAAATATCAAGGGATTAACATTTTGGATAAGGGGAGAAAATGTGATTAACCCGGACTTAATAAAATATTGACAGAAGTGATCAAATAAAATAGACTCAATGCACTCCATACCTAGCATGTACTACGATAACGATGCACATGTTAAGGGGGAGCTTTTAGTGATGATGAAAAACTTTCAAAGTGTAAATGTTTTGATATTTATATCAAACACTTTGATTGAAATTTTCAAGGTTTTTGGAAGGATTGTGATGAAATACCCAAAAGACTGACCATGTTCTTAAATTTATGAAGTTATAAGGTGGTTAGGCTTAGGTTTTCAGATCCCATGATCCAGCCAGAACCGGAGGGATCTACCCAGGGATATCCACTAGTTAGTGTAGAAGTCCTTAGGCATGATTAAAAAGGAGAAAAAGTGAGAAAAGGGAATAATGCCGACTGAGATGGAGCTAACTCTGGAACAAACCCAACAAGGTGTTAGTCATGAAGTCTCGGTAAGCATTGAAGGGGTTGAAGAATGAAAAAGAAAAGTAAGGATAAAGGGTGAAAATAAAGAAGCCCTCCATACACTTAGGCAGAAACCGGGTCAATACATATGCTGTCAGAAACACTCAGTGTTGTCTGACATTGAAGACAGTCATGGACCCAGTGACGCTATGCACAACCCCTCCCAACTACTCAAAGTCAGAAAGACTTTGTTTCAAAACTCACGGAGATACACTCATTTCTATTGACTTTCTCACTCCGAGTTAGTCGATATTGAAAAGGTGGCACTCAGCTCCAGCCTCCGATCACTAAAATCAATGTGCACTATTGAGTCTAGAGCCAAAAGAGATCATCCATAAATCTCATTAGGACACTTGCCAAATTCTTCTTGCTAAGTCACACAATGTGAATTACAAGATACACTTAAGAGTCCTTCGCATTATCCTTGTGATTTTGCCAGAACATCAGAGTGAATTTATTCACAATGAAGATGGAAATCCTGCTTGAGTCAATATCAAACAAGCTCATGGTAGGTAACTTGTGCGATTCAATATGAATCAAACTTGTACCACTGGAAAGAAACGAAGGTGGGGCTGATTCTATAAAGAAATCAACTTGTTCCAGGAAATGGATCAAGTTGTTAATGAATTTTTGAAATGATAAACACTCTCGGTGTGTCACAAAAACAATTTTGTAAGTGATACACCGATTGATTTTCAAATCAATTTTCCATATCAATCGGTGAGATAGTAACTCACTGGTTCACTCTTATCGTGCTGTCTGCTTTGAGACGTTCCGATAATGAGAACATGCTGAGTACGATGAATCTAATACTTATGTGTTAGAAAGATTCAATACTTCAGCTGGAAATCCTGTCAAGAAGATTCTTCTCAAATTGAATCTATCTGAAAAAAAAAAATCACAGGTCAATCCCCTCACGTTTTGAAAGTTTCTCCAACCAAACCTGGACGAATGACAAAGCCATATTCGTCCCCCTGCTTTATTGCTAACTGTTCTATGCAGGCTATGTAAAATGGTGGTGGAGGTTCCTGATTCCAGCTGGCTCACAAGATCCATAACCACATGCTCATATACCCGACCAACAAACATAAAGTCATCATGAAAGCTCAAGTACATGTTTCAAGACTTCCGCTACTCTGATACCGCACATCTTTCTAGAAGTGTCAAAGTGTTAAAGTTAAAGAATTTCAAGAAAGATGCAACATTAAAGCTTTTCAAGAATGGTATGAGCATGTCGGTCCAGATGTCGCAAGTCCACAAGATGGCAAGATTTATAAGATGGCATAGAGATTGTGCTTGGTTGATGATCTCAAGAGGTTCAAGATCACTAATTGTCAAATACAAGTTCAAGAAACAAGCTCAACTAGATCCAAGAAGTCAATGATCACTACAACATATTCACAAGAGAAAGACAAGAGTACGAGCTAAAGACTAAAGATAAAGCATAGTATGCTAGGTTTAAAGTCTGTAAATTGGAGTGACCTCCCTTAGGGGGAGATTGTTGGAAACACGAAAAGTGTCGGTCACTTCCAAAGTTGTAACAAGTCTTAGCTCGTAGTTAGTATAAGGTGGGGGGGGGTGGGGAGGACTAGATTTAGTAACTATTCCGGCCCGAAGCCCCATGGGTGGCCGCAAACTCCATCCCCATGGGCCTGCCATAAGTAGTATTTTATATACACCTTTCCTAGACTTGGAGAGGGTTGGTTGTTTTCATTTTGTTAGTTGTTCACTTTGTTATCCATTCCATCCAAGTTTCTCTAACACTCCAACACCACATCTCCCTTCTTGTTCTTTTTTAGTTGATTCATAAGATTATTTGTATCTAAATGTGCTTTTTAAAATCATTCCCGATCCATATCATACCACAATACTAGGGAGCTTCATATTAAGAAGTTTCATCTTGGTACTACGTTCTGTCTGAGTTGTTGGGTTTACGATTTAAAGTGCCCTAGCTCCACAAACGTTTACTGAATGACTTCTAAACTATGATGGCCCGAACGGTGTTATGATAATTTTTATATCAAAACCAACATCGATATCCAAAAACTTATATATACAATCAAACTAAGACTTGCCATATATTAACCCAGGTTGTCTGTGATTGCCGTGTTGAAGCCGTTACTTTCATTCCCTATACATTAGCTATCAATTTCCCTATAACTGTTCAGGTGAGTTCATAGCCTCGCATTTCAATCTTTTTATAAACCCGCGAGGGGGATACATGCTATAAACATGAATGCAATTATTTCTATATGCTATTTCAATTTACTATTGCCTAAGTAACTGCTTTGCCTTTAAGTCCCCATAATCATGAACCGTTAATTACTCTCCGTAGTAAGCGCGAATGATGTGAATAGATCTATTTGGGCTGGACTCCCCGTTGGTGTACCCAGTTACGTGTAACCAATTGCACATCATTAGAAATCACGCGGGTATTTTGGCAAAGGTGCCCGCAGGGGCAATATTATCATTATAACCTAAGGCATCGGATTCATGAGCTAATGGCAATAATAAATTATGTTTTCAATACTGGGTGTATATCAACGTAACCCAAATATCGCATTTGCATTCAAATTATATTACTTAAACCTATGGATTTCACTCAACCTTTGTGTTGACTTTTTAGCATGTTTTATCTCAGGTAACTAATGGCACGGAGTGGCGAGGACATGAAGATGGAAAAACCGTTATCATTCACACTTTGTAAATACAGATGTTGGGACCTCTCTTTTGTAAAAACTCTGAAGAAATAATGAATGATAACTTATTTTCATAAACGACTCTTTTTGATTCGTTTTCTATGATTATGACTGTTGTACCTTGAAGTAATACCCCAGATTAGCTTCTGCTGCTATATGTAAAAATGGGGGTGTTACAGTAGCCGAGCCAAGCAATAGCCCACTTCCGGCCATCATTGCCATCATAGACACTACATAAAAAGGATAACGTACCAACAATCCGTTACTGATTAAAGGACAACAGATCAAAAGACTCATATCTTAGTGTATCAAACAATCACGTTAGCTGCAACCACAATCCAAGCATAGCTCAAAGTTCACCAAACACATGTTTCAATATCAAGCTTCACAAACTAATGGCATGTTTGCGTTAGCTTACATAGCGGGCGTATGAGCCTAAGTAAATTTGTAAACGCCAAGGCTAGGGGAGCCAATCGGGAAAAAGAGGATACACCCGCCATGGCTGCAAAGGTGTGTTTGCATATGCGAAGCCAAATGTGACCTAGCGTCCTCCTTTTTCCCGTTATTTGTTTTCCCAAACACGTGCATAGGCATTTCATAAGGACAACGTAGGTAACTGTTTTAAGCAAAAACAGTAACAACAAAATAAATAGCAGTCGTTGTTTGTGATTATATACCATAAGGCATTTTTCTAAGACTTTTCAGGTTATGAGAGCATTTTCCACTTTCAAGTTATATAATAAGCTCATACGTTAAATGGGGCAGCCAAAATAGTAATTAACAAACACCTAACAACACCAATTATAAAAGCTTCTTAAACTCCAAAAACAACCAACAAAAGTAGCCGGTGCTAAATACCCTACAACACCAATTGCAACAACATTCGTAACTTCGAAAAACACAATTTTTAGAAAAAGTACCTGCTTTACTTGAAGCTTATTAAGCCCAAAAAAAGCCAGCAAAGTGGCCGTTATTATAACACCCCGTATTTTACAGGTATTTCCACGACTCCGTACTCTCGTCATTTTTAAATTCCCTTACTACTTCGTTTTGACTTTAATTTAATTAGTATAGTTGGGCATTTAATTAGCATTGGCTTTCACATATGGGAACAAACATACATGCAAAACTAGATAAAGATTACAAAATAAAAATCCCTATAAAGTAGCAATTGTCAACTGACTTTTGTTTTGTTACCATACACGTTTCTTTTTTTCTTCTTGTTCCAAAATTTGGAAAATATTCACAAAAATCATGACTCCTTTATCCCTTAAAAACCCAACGGTTAAAAGCCCAAATCTCTCTTTCTTTTCTTTTCCAAACCCAACATACACCCGTGATATTCAAGCTGCTATTCCATGTTTCTACAGTAGTGCACTTTAATCCACTGTACCTTGACCTTGTGTGAATCCCAAATATTCCTTGCCTTATGTGAGCTTACAAAGGATCGTGACTTCAAAAGGGATCCTGAGACATGCAAATTCTTTGTGCTATAAGAAGGCTTGGGACAGGTTGAGAGTATCACAAGTTCACACAACTCTTCAAAAATCACAGCATCCATATACATCTCCTGTCTCTGCTCAGTTAATTCGACAAATACACCCATACAATCTCCATCTCATTGCCATCTCCATTAAACCCTAAACCCACTCAACATTCTGGGGTTTTTCTTGTTGGTTCGTAGAAGGGAAAAATAAGGATTCAAGGGGCTGTTAGTTTGAGGTCACGCAAAGATCACACGCGGTTAGGGTTTCGTGAGGGTTTAAAACTAGGGTTTCGTGGGTTTAAGCTTGCATACACTCTTCCTTTCCAAGTTTTTGTGAGTCTCACCTCCTTAATACTTTCATTACTTTTATGCAATCATGTTTGTAGTGTTGTGCTTGAGAAAATGCATGTAGAAAAATTATCATGAAAACATTTTTTTATTAGTACACACCTTCTGCTTGTCGAGAAGAACTTGATTAATGCGTGGGATGGAAGAGCTCACTTGATTTAACTACTTGAAGTATGTAGTCATTAGGTCATAGGGCAGGCCCTTAAAAACAAAAAATAGCGTAAAGAGTGCTAGTCAAATGTAAAGACCAACTGATCCTTAGTCCACGTTTGATATCATGTTAAAAATGGTTAACTTAGAAGACTTAATACAACTAGTAAACAAATCACATAAATCCGAAACTTGATTGCGCCATATAGTGGGCTTGTGGTAGATCAACTTGCAACTTGAATCATCTAAAATGGTTGGGAAACGAATAAGTTATGAAGTCTCAAATATGTTGTGTAAAAACTGCCAGCAAATGGGTTGCGAAACCCTTAGTTTCGACCCGCTTTCGACCCATCTAACCATGGGATTTAGGGCCGGAATGGGGGGCGTTTTATAGTCAGCTAGGTGAGCCTTAATTAGCAATTCGAATCATTGAAATTAGATGAGAAGCGAACTCACAAACCGAGGCCAAAGTACGGCCTCCACACTCAGCACACGCTGAAAGATGTCAGCACATGCTGATGGTTGACACGACACCCGCACCTTTTTTTAACCCCACTTTCGACCCTCTTAACGACCTTTGCCCCAAAAACTTATAAAAGATAAATTATAAACGGCCTGGCCTAGTTCTTGAACCCATTTTCAGTTTATCCTAGTTTGGAGTATTGAGGTCGCAATTTTAGACCAAAATATTGGCCATGCGATCAGCATGTGCTGAGAAATAGCACCTTTATTTTCTAAGTCTGGAAAATAGGCCTTACGAGTCGCACATGTTAAGCACCATTTTTAACTACTCAAACGACCTTTTTAGACCAGACGTAAAAGATGAAAGTTGTAGTCGACATGGCCCAGTTTTCAAATGTACTTTCACTTTTTATCATGGCTAAATAACGAGCGTGTAATTAAATTGTAAAACTCCAAATAATCCAATATTAACACTTAGTAAAATATAAGTTTAACGCGAATAGTAAACGTCAATATTTCACCTAATTGTTTAACGTACTTAGAGACCAAACCAAGGGTTGACCTAAACTAATAAATTAAAGTATGTACAACCTAGCTTCTTAAAAATCCAAAGTCGTAAATCATATACTTATATTTTGATCGCGTTGACCCGATAAAGTTGACCATTTTACAACGAGGAATTGTTTTCAAATATCATTAATTTAAATCAAGCACACACTAGGAACAAGATTGCAAGTATTTATATTATTATTTTGTGCCACTACTTTGCTTCTACATTATCAATATTCAATGTGAGTTCATAGCCCCATGTTTTACTATATCAATGATTTACAAGTTTTGGGGTGAGAAACATGCTTTGTTTTTACAAATTGGACGTAAGTGTACATTTTACCATGATTACGTATTTGCCTAAGTTGATTATCTATTTCTATGAATTAAAAACAATTAAAATAAGTAAATGATAACAATTAAGCATGAAAACAAACGATGGGAAATTAAACTTTAACTAAAAACGCAAAACGGGAACCCTAAATGGTAATTAAAAACCCTAAATTTCCAAATTCAAACCTAAAATGAATTTTTCTTTTTAAATAGACTCTAATTGACTAGAAAGTAAGTTTAAAGAAAACTAGAACAAAAACGGAATTGAAATGAGCTTAAAAACACGAAAAACGAGAACGGAAATGAATCTCGTTCTTTAAAAATTGAAATTTTGCAATTTTAACCCTACGAAAGCAAAACTAATTTTCCTAGAAACTTTATGATAAAAGAAAATTTTCTAAAAAGAATAATATTTTTTGATTTATTTTTCTATTTTTTTATGATTTTTTAAGTTTTTGTTAAAATAAATGGTTAAAAATCTAAACTAATTATAAATATTCTATAAAAATATGGAAAATAGCTTGTACTTAATGGGACCTAGAAAAAAATAAGCTTGTATTACAACAGCTTATCGTATAAGCAAGATGTAAAAAGCTTATAACAGGCTTATTAAGCTAAAAGGTTAAATGTTATAAGTAATAGATTTAGTAAATCTATAACGAAAAAGACCCCAGGTCACGATGGTAGTGAGGTGTGTGGTTGTGTTGTTATAAAGGTTGAGGGTGTTGAGGTCGGGGGTTCGAGCCTTTCTCACCCCCGATTTCCTTAAATGAATTTTATTTAAGCTTTTATAGATTTTCTTGCATTAGGGGTATTTTGGTAATTTTACACTTATTGAAATTTTTAGTTTTTACAAATCTAGTCCGGCCCAAGGCCCATGGGAGGCCCAACTCAGCCCATGGCCGGCCATATGAGGCTATATATACACCCTCTCCTAGTCTTGGAGAGGGTTGGTTGTTCCATTTTTCTATACATTTCATTAATACATTCATCCATTTTTCTATCCTATCTCTCTCTAACATCACAACCCACATCTCACTCTTGTTCTTGGTTTGATCATTAAGATTACTAGTATTCTACATCCCTAAACAGGAAATTTCATACCTCCAACACCTGATTTGCCTTTTACTGGTTTAGATGAGTTTGTTAATAAGCCTGTAGTTGAGAACATAAATTCTGATGAAGAGGTGTTTAAGGTAGTTAGGAAGTCTGATGATTCCCCAATTATTGAACATTGGGTGTCAGATAGTGGGGATGAAAATGTGTCTCAAACTAAAACTTAGAACAAAATAGTTAAGCCTAGTATTGCTAAGATAGAGTTTGTCAAACCTAAGCCAAAAGAGAAAATTGCTAGGAAAACTATTAAACAAGTTGAGAAAAATGATTCTAAACCTGTTTGTCAAACCTAAGCCAAAATAGAGTTTGTCAAACCTAAGCCAAAAGAGAAAATTGCTAGCAAAAATATATAATATAAAATATTCCAAAGAGCAATTAAGAACTTTCCTAAAGTTTCCCTTAAGAAAAGCTCACTCTAAAAGATATATATAATATATAGTACGTATATTTAACCGGGAAGAATGATCACCTGGGTCGTTTCCCCAACGACTTGTGAAATTGAAACCACGTTTTAGCTCGGATTATGATTTGAATGAGAGAAATGATATTTTTGATTATCTATAACTACTAAATAAAAGCAACAATTAAAAGCAATTAAACACTTAAACTAATTAACGGGAGCAAATAAAATGCGACAATTAAGCAAATACACTAAAATTAACCCCTAAAAATGCAAACTTAATTTCTAAACCTAAAATAGGACAAAAGAAAATTTTAAGAAAAAGAAAAACATTTTTTTGATTATTTTTGAATTTATTATGAATTAAAAACTATTTTAATCTAATTAAATCCTAAAAAATAGCAAATTAAGTACTAAAAATTTAGAAAAATGATTTTTAAACTTAGAAAAGTCTAAAATAACATAAAAACTCAGAAAACTATTTTTAACTATTTTTAAAATTAAAATCCTATTTTTAAACTTAAAATTAAAGGCTCAAAAATGAAAATTAAAATCTAAAAGGTGTAAAAATGATTTTACTGAATGTAAACCTAAAAGTAATTTTTATAAAACTAAAAACTATTTTTTTTGTAATTTTCTGAAACTTATTTCTATTTTTAATGTATTTTCGAAAATTAAAATTTAAGAAAAATGATTAAAAATAATCCACTAAATGAAAAAAATACGTAAAATTTAGGAAAAATCTAAAAGGTTATAAAGATCTAAGGAAAAATAAGAAGAAGCTCACAGCTTAACAAATAAGCCGGGTAAAAGCTTAAATAAGCTACGGCTTATAAATGGGGCTTAAGCCCAAATTGTGTTTATCAATTAAAAGAAATGAGATATAACCGGATGAGCTAATGAAGCATGGTGGTAAGTCGTGTGTGTTGTGTGCAAGAGGTCTTGGGTTCGAGGGGTGTTAGCACCCTTTTTGCACCTTTTTTATTTTTTTCTTTTTATAAAAAACTGAATATTAAAATTGAAAGAAGGCAACTTTTTAGATACTTTTTATAAAAACAATATAAGCTAAAACCAAAATTTATCTTAAAAACAGCTTATGAAAAAGTTGTTCA
Source organism: Tanacetum coccineum (assembly GCA_026074375.1). Taxonomy (NCBI): domain Eukaryota; kingdom Viridiplantae; phylum Streptophyta; class Magnoliopsida; order Asterales; family Asteraceae; genus Tanacetum; species Tanacetum coccineum. Next base: position 33,848 of record BQNB010019126.1, read on the forward strand.
CAGAAACTAAGGGTTTGAGCTTAAAAAGCTTTGTTGACACTTAAAAGCTTGCACAAGCTTAAATATAAGCTCATTTTAAAAACCAAAAGAAGTTCTAGAAAGCTTATGATGTGCTTAAGCTAAATATGAAAAGAAATTTGAGCTGGAAACACAGAAAGACAACTGAATTTGATGATTAAAGCAGCTAACTTTGATTATGACTCAAAAAGTTCAAAAACAAAATAAGCTCAAATGCTCAATAAGCCAATTCAGATCCTATAATTTTGAAGATAAGCTAACTAATAAGCCCTAATGAAAACCTGCTATCCAGTTTTTCCAATAATCAACAAAATTAAGCACTTATAAAAAAATATCTACACTACTTATTTTTGGTCTTTTTGAGTTTTTGATGAACTTTTTGACAGCAAATGCACCCTAAGATTTAAGCTATAATTGAAAATTAAAACCTAAACTATATTAAGCTGATCCTAATCTATAATTAACTTGAATTTTAAAAACCTAAAACTTAAATTTACCAACTAAAATGAAACCAAGAGTGACAGCAGTGGTAACTTTGTTACCACTGCTAGTGCAAATGACAGAAGGCAAGAAACAAATGTGCAGGTATCCTAGAGGGGTAACCTGCACTTAGACACTCTACTTGAGTATGGCTAAACACAAATCAAGCACAAACCAAGCCTTAAGTAGCTTATTTCAATTTTTCACAAACAAAAATAAGGAGAAAAGGTCCCCTGATGCTGAGAGTTAGGATTAAGCCTCAACATGCTTAAAAGCTTGAACTAAACCTAAAAACCTTTTAAAAACTTGATTATTAAAGAAAACTCAGCTGTCTAAAGAGAATTTACCAAATTACTTTGACTATTTTAGGTCAAACAACCTAAATCCAAACACTCCTTTAAGATTTAGACAGATTTAGCTTAAGCTTTAAAATGAAAATTCATTAAACAAAACCTTAAATCCAGATTACTAGAAGCTTATAACAAGCTCAATGAACACCAATTAACAACCTATTTTAGCTAGATCTTAAGATCTAAGAGTTACACTACTATTTTTTTTTCTAAGCTTTTAATAAGCCATTAACAATAAGCTAAACTACTTAAGCTATATTTTTGGTTTTTTATATGATTTTTAAAAAACCTAAATCCTTCTTAAGCTAGCTTAAATGCTTATGAGAAATCAACAGTAGTAACAACAGTTACTACTGCTGATGCAATTGGCAAAATAGCCAAAACAACAATGCAGGTGACTAAGGTGATAAAACCTGTATTAGACACACTCAATGAGTGTGTCTAAACACATTACAAACAAATTCAAAGCTCAAAGAGCATTGGTTCAAAATTTCCAAAGATCTAAAAGAAAATTAGCTCCTTTGGTGCACAAACAAACATTATAAGCTTCAAAATGAAATTAATATCAACTAAACCTACAAACCTGCTCTAAACTTAATCAATTATGAAGATTAAACTGACCAAAGAAAAACCTCCAAGTTACTTTGACTTTTGATGGTCAAATAGTACTAATCCAAACACCCCTTAAAACTATGACAGATTTCATTAGCTTATGATTCTAAATTCTAATTATTGAAACCTTAATACCAGATAGCTAGAAGCTTATAACTAACCTAGTGAGCTTATTTTAACAACTAGATAAGCTAGAATTTAAGATCTACAAATTACTCTAATATTTTTGGTTTTTTAGTGATTTTATGACAAGTTAAAAAGTAAACTATGATCTAAGCTATAAAAGCTAAAAACAGATTAAAGTGCATGATTATTAAGCTTGTCTAAACAGTAATAAGCACAAATAAGCAATAGATAAGCAGATTAGCAGAACTAATAAGCTACTTAAGCAGTTTTAAGCTAGAATTTAAAGAACAAAGGAATTAAATGAAAACTTACAAAATGCTTCAGCTAAACAGAAGCTAATTGCTCAAATGAGCTTATCAACAGCTCTGGCTTATCCTAAGATAAGCCAGTAATAGTCCATATGAGCCCTTCCTTAATTGGCTCATCTTCCAAAATCCAAATAGTCAAGGTAATTATACTTATTTTAAATGTTTAATAGATTAGATGACTTATTAAGCTCAAATCCAAGCTTATAGACTTGAATGAGCTATGATGAGCTTATGAGAACAATTAAGAGCTTATTACATTCTTAAGTAAAAAGAATTTTGAAACACTTTAAGATTAAATGACACTAAAACACTTTTTATTAATAAAAGATCACTGATTACAAGATTAAAACAAAATTACATTTAAAAGAAAGCTAGATTACAAGAAATTTAAATGAAAAATTACATTAAGCTAAATTTACTAAGCTAAAAGCTACTCTAGAAAAAAAAAGATGGATGTGTGTGAGGAGTGAAGGGCTATTTATAGCCATCTTCTGAAATCTTCTATGCCTTGGGCATATATGGCTTCTCTCCAATCTTGTCGTACATTCTCTCAATGATGGGAGAGCAATTAATAGTCGTTGGATCACATCCTAAGTCCACACGGATTGCCAGCTTGGTATCTCGTGATTGAGACAACGCTTGTGCTACTTTTAGATTGTAACAAGTTAAATTTGTCATATCCTATGTGGCTCCTTTAATCCAATTTGGCCATTCCTGTTCTGGTTTTAGCCAATGAAGCTTTGAATATGACGTTTGTTACTGCCAAGGTGTACTTTAACACCTGAATTGTCCTTTTTGGCCCTCAATTGGTAAAAGCCCTTTGATTTGACCCTGGGTGAAAAGGAGGAAGAAGGGTGAACAGTAGTAACTTCTTTTCCCGCTTCTTTTTTTACTATAAGGGTGTTTGATTGTGTTGACCCGGGTTTATTTCTTCTTTGACTTGGGTTTGGGCCAGGTTATAAGAGATTTGGGCCCGGGTTATGGAGTATGGTTTTGTTATAAAAAAGGTAATGGTCGTTATTTTTTATTAATAAAAAGATAACGACTGTTAGGGCATTTTAGGGTTTGTTTTGTAATTTGGTTAATCATGAAGGATTGATTTGGTAACTTTGGGATTTTGTCTTTTTGTTGTTTGACTAAGTTTGACCAAGTTGACTGAAGGTTGACTTTTTGACTTTGATAGCTTCCTCCCGGCTTTTTGCGTGCTCTTCCGTTCTTGTGTTCGTGTTTGCTCGGTTTTAACCGTTTTCTTGTGGATTTTGCTTTATCCGTACCTACACATACCAAACACAAAAACAAGCATATCTTTGCCATTTTTATTATGTTTTTGGTCTTTATTGAGTTTATTTTGATATAAAATGGATATGTGTTTTCACACATATCAAAATTCCCCAAACTAAGCGATTGCATGTCCTCACGCAATATTATATGCCTTATAACCAAATACTTCGAAACTTCCCCAAACTAAATCTTTGAAAAGTAGCAAAGATTTTTGTGGAGAGTGCTAAAAGATCACAAGTTATAAAACACCCCTATTTCCCATTTTCTAAAACTTTTCCATTTTTTATTATTATTACGACTTTCGTTATTTCCATAACTGTTAGGGATCATAGAACAAGATGCATTTCGAATCCGAGAATGCCCCAAAAAGGATAAATTCATCGTTCCTGACTTTTCACTTATCCAAACCAAGCTTAAAACAAAATCACAGCTAAATATCAGTAAGGATGCTAACACTATTCATATTTGCAACTTGTGAACTTTTTACTCCCGACATTTATTATATCTTTAAGTGAGTGTGCTATTTTGAATTTCAACCATGGATCAACTTTTTGCAACATACTATGCTTTACGTTCCACCTAAGAATAATGAGTTTAAAGGCGAGATCATCCCAAGTAAAGCTACTTTTCGACCCTGCAATCCAACCTTGCGGCTAAGTGACCAGGCTTTTGACACCCCACAGAGACTAGTATCGGGACTCACAGACCTTAGGTTTCAAAAACTCTCAGGTTTCACGGATATTCATAGATTATAAAATAGAGTAGTCAAAGTGCAAAATCATATTTGAATTTAACAAAAAGAAATTAATTTATTAATTTTAATTTATATTTAACTAATTTACACATTTTATTGCAATGAAACCCTCGAACCTTTAGAAGGCTGCAATATAGGTTAGTGAGCCGGCAAGATCAGCAAACTTTTTATCTAGTCTCGGATCTTTATTCTTACTATAGGCTTTCTTTGGAAGACTACCACATCGGTTGTGAGCCGGCAAGAGGTAGTAAACTTTTATCAACCCACAGCTTTTATTATTATATTTATTTTTTTTATCATTTTTTTAATATTTTCATCATCATTTTTTTTAAGAGAAACTTCTTTTTGAAAAATTCAAGTATAAATTTGAACTAAGACTAAAGTTTTTGATATATATTACATAAAAATTGTTGATTTAAGTTTAATCTCCAAAATTGTTGATTTTAAGATTTCCAAATAATATTTGTTTAGCATCATACTCATACTTAACTCTATCATTTTTGGTTCTTCGCGAATTAACGAACGCTTAGCCTAAAAGTTAAGGAACAAGCTAGAGCTCACGACACTCGATGGGTTAAAATTTACTCTTGATTCATACCCACAATAAAGTTCAAAATTATGTGACCAAAACATATTATTTTTTTATATTTTTCTAACAAATAAACCTTAAAAATTTAAAAATTTGAAAATTTTTTTTGTTTTTTGCGGAAAACGGGGTACGTGAACAAAAACAATAAGTAAGGATAACATCAAATCGATAGATCTTCCCTCCCCAAACTAAACAAAACATTGTCCGTTAATGTTTAAGGCGGGTCTCTAACGCAAATCTAACCGTTTATTATTTATGCAAAGATAAACTTGAATCGATAAGATGAAAAGGATGTCGGATTTCCCAAACTAATGGCAAACAAAGGAAGGAAGCTCGAGGGTGAACCGGACAAAAACACAGACCAACCGAGATTGTCTTTCAGAAAGTTGGTGTATCCTGCAAAGATATCACAAGCACACCAACAAACATAAAGACGGAAGAGTACAACCTCCTCACACATATTAGAAACTAAAAAGAAAAATAGAACATGGAATAATACATTAAAGGGTGCCTCCCACGAAGCGCTTTTGTTTTTGCAACCGAGTACACATAGCTATGACTCTATCCCTGTAGTCATTGTCTAGGGAAGCAAATGGAACTGGCTTAAGAGAAAAATGAAAAGTAGAGATGCCTGGGTCAAAAACGAGGTCCTCACTCCTGAGAGAGAGAATAACAGGAAGAATCCTCGGGTATGTGAAAAATGGAGAAAAAGTCCAAATGACAAATATGAAGGAATTGACATCTTCAACATTTAGGGATAAAACAATTTCCCCTTGGTTAAAATCTTCATCATTCATGGCCGTATCTAGCTTAAAATTTAAGCAAACATCTGGTGGTTCCGGCGGAGGACGAGGAGATGACGGGTTGTCTTGATGATCAAGGTTAGGTAACTCATTATGTTCATCTTCGGAATCATCATTCTCAACACCTGGTGGAATTAATCATCTGGAACGAGGAATATATCGATATCTTCTTGAACGGGGTCACTATCTTCAACAGGGATAAGAGATACGGGAAGAGACTCGATAATTGAACTTTGATTAGCATGAACATTTTCCTGTGACCGGGAAATTGAAATCTCACAAAGCAAAGTCATACGACTAAGATAATCCTCATGTTCATGAACAATACTTGAAGGAAGTGTTATAAGTTCACCGGCGAACTCATGGTGAAGAGGATCATTCCTTGGAGAAAAAGTAATCGAAGTATTATGAAGGGCTTCATGATCGGAAATCACTTCGGGAGCGAGATTATGGGTGGTATCATCACTAAGCAGATTCTCAAGAAAAATTACATCTCCTTCTGAATCAAAATAATCTTCCTCAAAATTAGAAGAAACTTCCATGGCTAGAAAAGCATCGATCTCATCAATATCGTCTTCTGGATTGAAACTCTCAACCTTATTGGACAAAGGTGTGTTAAGTAAAACTGGCTCATCGGAATTTGAAACGTTGGAGTTCTTGTTTTCGACATCTTCATCTATCTTGTTAAAGAGAGGATTTTCGTTGCTAGAGGTGCAGTTATCATCAAATTTGAAAAGAGGGTTTGAATAAACTTGAAAATACTTCTCATAATGACTTTTTTTAAGAAAGAGTAAAGTTCAACGGCCGGCGAACTCCTCAAGATTATCACTAGTCTTCACCGGAGAAGAACTAAGAGGAAAGCATTTGAATGATTCGTGTTACTAGCCACTAAATGGTTCATCTTTCGAAAAATCGGATGATCAGAAATAGCATGAGCAAACCTGCTTTATTTCTTGCTTTTTCCTTCAATTTTTCCACATAAAAGACAAGTCACGCTTCCTACTCTTAATGTTAGTTTTCCTCATAAAGATCAATGAGAGCATTTACAGTGCAAAGAAAGGTCAACCTAAAATAATAGCACTGATCTCACTCAGTTTCTGGTTCAAATTAACCCCAAAAAAATCAGCAAGAAAAGTGAAACAAAAACTCTAACTACAACATCCACGCTATACCCATTGGTTGCGTAACGATCGGTTAGCAAGCTCGAGTGTCATTCGGTGGGCTTCAGAAGCTTCCAAGCCCAAGTTGGCTTGTAGATAGAATGAGGTAAAAGATTTATGCTAGCTCCAGAATCGGCTAAAGCATTAGTCCTATCAAGTTCTTGTAGAGCACACGGAATAAGAAATTTTCTGGGATCTTCAAGGTTCTCGGGAACTTTGTTCAAGATGATGGCAGAACATTCATCATTTATGGTTGTGATAGCGATTTCTTCAAGTTTCTCTTTGTTTCTCAATAAAGTGCTTAACCATTTGTTGAATATTGCATTTCGAATGAGAGCATCTTTTAAACCAATTTCTAACGGATTGTTTAAAATATTTCATAAACCGGGCTCTGCCTGAGCACTAGGAGTATCATTTCTCTCTCAGCACTTTTCATCCTCTCATCGGGTATGGAAGTTTAGTTGATATGAATTAGGCTCTGGAGAATCAGGCTCTGGAAAATTTTCTTTTCTTAGCCTTTGGTTTCGACTTTTCAATAAAAAAAAAAAAAAATGGAATCATGTTCCTCCGGAGGTGGACTTGTGCGGTATTACTCCTGAACTAGTTTTTGCTCCTTGTCCATTGACGTCTCCGGTTTTGTTCTGAGGGGTTCCATTAGAGGAGGTAGAAAAACAACGGGTGTGGGTTATAAGAGTAGTCGAAGTCCTTCACAAGTTATACCACTTCGTGTGGTAATAAGCATTGACCGCAACACACGAGGGGTTAGTTACGGTTTGACTTGGAAATTACTGAATTCGAAGACGAACGGTGTTGGAAAGTTATGAACTTAGACAAAGCATTTCCGTTAAATTGTCTCTGGTTTCTTGTAAACCTGGCCTTGATTTTTGCATAATGCCGTAACACAACATCATAGCCTTGACATAATTCTCAAAATCGGTCTTTGAAAACGCCTTGTAATAGTTGGAATAGTAAGCTTGTAAACTGTAGTGGCTAGATTAATTGGGGGTTGGTAAACTTGTCCTTGGTTGAAGTTACTTCCACGTTTTGATTGAAATTGGTTTCCCTTTCCTCACGATTTTTGAAATTATTTCCTTGATTGGATTGAAGAACGTTTTGATGTTTTGAATTGGAGGAAAACAGGAGTCCTGATTTGGTTTGAAACCATCGAGGCTAGAAATGGTATTTCCATGATTAAAATTGGCTGCAGCAGCTTGGTGAAAACGTACTCTTTGAAATGGTTGTCTTGATAAACCGTTCCATCGGTGGCTGGACAGTTTTATAAGATTGAGCACCTGCACAAGTTACATAACTCTCTCGACGCTTTTTACGTTGCCGAGAGCTTGGGCTTTTTGTTTGTCGATAAGCATAGTCTTCATCAAATTCTTAAGTTCAGAAACTTCGGTTGTAAGAGCAGCAACATCTGGTGAAATTCCGGGGGTAGATGAATTCGAACTCACTTTGGCAATGACTGCCTTGTTTCGTGAATTACGAACCTTGGATTTACTCTCGATAATTCTCAAGCATTCACGAGGCATCTTATCCAAAAAGTTTCCACCCGTAGCAGAATTCAATGAGTCTTGATCATTAGCATTCAAAGCATTGTAAAACGTATCCAACTGATGTAGTTCTGAAAATCCGTGATGTGGGCATGCTCGAAGAAGGTCATTAAATCGATCCCAAGCCTCATAAAATGATTCGTCAAATCTTTGTTGAAATCTCGTGATTTCGTTACGAAGATTTGTCGTTTTTGAAGGAGGAAATAATTGATTAATGAATTTTGAAACAAGATCATCCCATGTCAAAATTGATCGAGGAGGTTCTTTTTCTAGCCAAATCCGGGCTGAACCTTCAAGAGAAAACGGAAAAAGCATAAGCTTAATTGACGTGCTCACCGGACGTCCGGAATCGCATGTTGAAGTAATCTATTGAAATAACGGATGAGAGACGTGGAACCTCTTTATCATGTCTAAAAAACTTTTGTGTTTGGTAACAAGATTGATCAAAAACCATCGCTATAAACTCAAAGTATAGCATAGAATTTCGGGAATACAATTTGCACTCGTACCCCGTTGGGTGCTTGGAGCAATTAAATCCATTGTCCGTTTTACAGCCATCGAAACTAATGGAGTATCTAACAAAAAAGGTCTTCTAAATGAAATGGTTGAACAATACCGTTTGGCTTTGATGACGTTTACGGTTGCGGTTTTGAGAACAGTGCGCATGCCAAGATAAAAAAGAAAAATTTTTAAACTTTTTTTTAACAACTAAATTAACTATTAACGAGAAGACAACTTAAAACCAAATAATCAAATTTACTTCACGATAGCTCTTAAAATTTTTTACTATTTAAGGAGAGCCGTACTTCGGTAAATGAACACATATGGAAAGGTTTTGAAATCATTGATTTCGAGTATGGGAACTTATTATGATAATGACCCGTCAATTGAAACGTATTATTTGTTGGTGTTCTTTTCACCAACTTTGTTTGATTTAAAAATTGAAAGAGCAATATTTATTTATTTTGTTTTAAAATCTTTATCTTCATTTATACTAAAAAGAAAAGAAAAATATTTTTTTTTTACTTTTTTTTATTTTTATTTTTTTTACAAAAACAAAACTTTCAAAAATGAAAGGGTCTTCAAATTAATATCAACAAACTTCAAACGATAGAATCTTAATCACAAATCCCCGGCAACGGCGCCAAAAATTGGTTGTAGCAATTTCACGTATATATAATATATCAAAGTATTTAAAAATATATATAATATAATACGTTTTTTAACCGGTAAGTGATTACCGGGTCGTATCCCAAAGAAAAAGTGAATTGTAAACCCACTATATCAGATTTGGACAATGTTATGAATGATTTTCAACTTTTTGATTGATTTTTTTACGACAAAAAACAATTAAAACAATTAAATGCAAGTAAATTAACTAAACACGCGGACGAAACACGGAAACGACAAAATAAACCCTAATTAGCACCTTAATCTAGAATTTGAATTTTTAAATCTAACTAATAGAAAAATAAAGGGATATGCAACAAATTGGAAAGCTTAACGATAAAATTTAAAAGAAATCACAAAAACGAATAATGGGAATCGAAAACCGAGCCCTAAAAACTAAAATGCTCAAAAATAAACCTACGAGAGTCAAACTAATTTTCCTACGAACTTAATGATAAAAAAAACCTAAAAAGATTTATATTTTTTTGATTATTTTTCTATTTTTTATGATTTTTTAAAGTTTTTAATGAAAATAAAAGATTAAAAATACTAAATGAACTCTAAACATTCTAGAAAAATGACAGAAAATAGCTTAAACTATTTAAAAAATCCTTGGAAAAATAAGCCCGAGATCACAACTTATAAAATAAGCTGTGAAATAAGCTTTGACAGCTTAATAGGCTTATTGGGTTAAATGTGTATAAAGAATTAAGAGTGTCAAGGGTCATAATGAAAAAGACACAAGGGCACAACGGAAGGAGTGGAGTGTGTGTTTAAAAAAGGTTGATGTGTTGAAAGTCCGGGGTTCGAGTCTTGCTCACCCCCGACTTCCATTTCCCCTTTTTTTTGGTTTTTATGAAAAACTTAAAGAACAAAAGTTGTTAAGGACAACTTTCTAAGCAACTTTATTAAAGATACTATAAGCTGAAACTCAAAAATAAGCTCTTAAAGAGCTTATGAAAATAGCTGTTTAAGAAACCAAGCTATTGTAAGCCTAAAAGCTACTTTATTACTTAAATGCTTGCACACAATTCATTTTAAGCTCAAATTTGAAAACAAAAACTGTCCTAGATAGCTTATAACATGAAGAAGCTAATTTTTAAAAGCTAATTAACCTAATAACTCATTAAGCTAACTAAATTTATTAATCTAAATGACAAACTCAGAAAATTACTCTAAGAGCTTAAAAACTAAATAAGCAAAATAGCTCAATAAGCTATTATAGGACCTGAGCTTTTGGAAACTTAACAAACTCAGATATAACTAATAAATAAAATTCATAAAAATATATGCTATAAGCTAAATTCTAGATTTAGTAACTACAAATACTTACTAACTGTTTTGGTCTTTTTTTAATTATAAATTTTTGTGAAATTTTAAAAGTTAAATTAACCTAAGAATTAAGCTAAAAATGTGAAAATAAGCTTTTAAAACTAACTATCCTAATATCTAAACTATGGAGCATACTCAATTTAAAAGACCTAAAGCTTATATAAACAAGCTTAAATGCTAAAGAAAGATCAGCGATAAGTTACTACTTTGGTTACTATTGCTGAGGCAATTGACCAAATAGCTAAAACACAAAGCAGGTGTCCGCTTAAGGGACAACCTGCACTATCTCACTCTTTTGAGTGTGTCTAACTCAAAACAATAAACAAGATCCAAGCTCAATGAGGCTTGAATCATGTTTTTAACAATCAACAAAAAGGGAGAATTCCCCTGGTGCAGGAACAAGAAGTTTAAACCTTAAAATGATATTAAGCTCAATCTAATCCTATAAACCTGCTCACACCTAATAATTTGAAGATTTAAACTGACTAAAGAAAAACCTCCAAGTTACTTTGACTTTTGATGGTCAAACAGTACTAGTCCAAACACCCCTTAAAATTATTGACAGATTCATTTTAACAAGCTAAACTTAAATGAATGACTAAAACTTAATAACCCAGATGATAGAACGCTTAATAGCAAACCTAATGAGCTTATTTTAACAACTAGATAAGCTAGAATTTAAGATCTACCAATTACTCTAATATTTTTGGTTTTTTAGTGATTTAATGACAAGTTAAAAAGTAAACTATGATCTAAGCTATAAAAACTAAAAACAGATTAAAATGCATGATTATTAAGCTTGTCTAAACAGTAATAAGCACAAATAAGCAATAAATAAGCAGATTAGCAGAACTAATAAGCTACTTAAGCAGTTTTAAGCTAGAATTTAAAGAACAAAGGAATTAAATGAAAACTTACAAAATACTTCAGCTAAACATAAGCTGATTGCTCAAATGAGCTTATCAACAGCTTTGGCTTATCAGGTGATTATGAAATAGTAGCTTATCATTTGATGAAGATTAAGAACTTTTGAGTAATAACAAGAGCTTATGATAGATTATTTTAAAGTAAAAACTCAATTTCATTAACTAAAGACTTGATTAAATATTTAAAAGATATTACAAGAATTTAAATGAAAAAATTGACATTAAGCTAAATTTACTAACTAAAAGCTACTCTAGAAAAAAAAAGTGGAATGTGATAGGATGAAAGGGCCTATTTTATAGCCATTATTCCTGAATCTTCTAGGCCTCTTGGGGCAGATATGGCTTCTCCAATCTTGTCCGTACATTCTCTCAATGATTGAGAGAGCAATTATAGTCGTTGGATTACATCCTATCTCACACGGATTGCCAGCTTGGCTATCCGTGATTAAGACAGCTTATTTTTCTTTTGAGAGTGTAACAAGTGTAAATTGTCATTTCCTTTGTGCTTCCTTTAATCCAATGTGGCATTCCTTCTTGGGTTTTAGCCAATGAGAGCTTGAATATGACGTTTGTTGCTGCCAAGGTGTACTTTAACACTTTGAAGTCCTTTTGGCCCTCAATTGGTAAAAGCCCTTTGATTTGACCCTGGGTGAAAAGGAGGAAGAAGGGTGAACAATAGTAACTTCTTTTCCCGCTTTTTTTTTACTATAAGGGTGTTTGATTGTGTTGACCCGAGTTTATTTCTTCTTTGACTTGGGTTTGGGCCAGGTTATAAGATATTTGGGCCCGGGTTGTGGAGTATGGTTTTGTTATAAAAAAGGTATCGGTCGTTATTTTTTATAAATAAAAGATAACGACTGTTAGGGCATTTTAGGGTTTGTTTTGTAATTTGGTTAATCATGAAGGATTGATTTGGTAACTTTAGGATTTTGTCTTTTTGTTGTTTGACTAAGTTTGACCAAGTTGACTGAAGGTTGACTTTTTGACTTTGATAGCTTCCTCCCGGCTTTTTGCGTGCTCTTCCGTTCTTGTGTTCGTGTTTGCCCGGTTTTAACTGTTTTTCTTGTGGATTTTGCTTTATCCGTACCTGCACATACCAAACACAAAAACAAGCATATCTTTAGCATTTTTATTATGTTTTTGGTCTTTATTGGGTTTATTTTGATATAAAATGGATATGTGTTTTCACACATATCAATGAGGCCAAGCGAAATATGTTTCGAATTTTCAAGTGAAATATGTTTTAAACTTGTCAAGCAAAATATGTTAAACGACAAGAAAAATATGCAGGATTTTGTTCAAGCGAAATATGTATAGAAACTGAAACGAAATATGCAGTTTTGATTTTTCAAGCGAAACAAGTTTTGATCATACAAGTGAAACATGCATTGCTTTAATCAAGCGAAATATACAAACCTCCATGCGAAACATGTCAATTTTAAGTTAACCAATTTTTTCTTCAAATCAATTCTTCTTTCACGGTTTTTCTATTGATTTTGTAAAATCCCGACAAGTAATCTTTTTCTTCTCGGTTTTAATCATAGAGTTGTAAAATCTAGTGGAGTTAATTGCATTATCTCACACCACAATACAATCAACACTTCATAACACTTAAGATTCGATATCCATTCACAACTTCATCAAAATGTCAAATAACAATTTGCAAACACAATCTTCAAGTGTTCTTCAGAATGTCACAGTTTCTTCGTGTTCAACTTCTAACATTCAAGAGAAGACACAACTTTCAAGAAGTAGATGCATGCACAGTCTTAAAGAAATCAAGTCTCTATTTAAGTTTCTCTCGGAAACTTTACAAGATTATGGCACGATGCCTATCTTCAAGAGAACGTTCTATCAAGACTTGGATTTACTAGAACAACATCTTACTAAAGATATACTTTCTAGAATTGATTGCACAACTACTTTGACTAATCTCAGAACAAAGTTTAAAAATGCTTTCAATTCAGAATTCGAAGAGCGTATGAGGAAATATACAAGATATAATGCTCAATCCTTCAATGATGCAATGATCTGTACCATGGATTCCATTCGGAAATACATGCTTGAGATAATTCTTCATCAACAACGGACTCTACATTTGTTGAAACAAAAGACGTTGATGCAGACACAAGAAGATCATTCACATCAAACCCAAGCAGTGAATACTGATTCATTGAAAGTTGATTTAGTTGTCAAACAAAACTCTTGTTCTGAGAAAGAAGACAGTAATTCAGAGACTGCATCCAGCAAATCAGCAAAGGAATGCAGCTTGAATTCTGAAACACAAGATGTTCATGCAATCAAATACAAGATGTCAAAAGCAAAAGAAAGATGCATGGCATATTTTCGATCTCTTCATTCACACCTTCAAGTTCTTTCAAAAGATGACTTAAAAGGCACTCGCATCGAACATGGATTCAAACGGGCATTCATGTCACTCTTTGGTCAAGATGTTGATACTTTCACAAGAACAATGCTCCTCAACGTAGATCAACTACAAAAGCAACTTGACAAAGATGAATTTCAAGAAGATGGATCCATGACAGCCTTTTGGGTGGTAAACAACCAGTTCCAAAAGTTCATCGATTCAAAGTTTACATTGGATTATGACAGTCAAATGACAGACACGTACTTTGTTGAATACACTGGAATCGAGGTTCAACACTTCAGAGATACACTACTCCAACACCTGGGTAATGTTAAGAAGTCCGTTGCTGAAAGAACACGTCATCAAAGACAGTATGAAAGAAGGGTGAATAAAAGACAGATGCAGACGCAAGAGAGTAAGATTGATACGGGTAAAGCATTGGATGCTGATTTGGTTGACACAGAAAGCATTAGGACAGACTCAACAGTGCAAGATGACAACAGCAGGTCAGGGAATGATACAGATGCTGATGATGCAGATATCAGACCCATTTATGCTAATGAAGACCTGCACTAATATTAGCTATCCTCCCCAGTTTGGATGCATCAACCATACTCTGAGATTTTCCAACTGAGCCCTGAAATCATTATTGAAGGTAGGGTTGACCAGTATCCTGAAACATGTCAAGTTAAAAGTCCTATGCTTGATTCATCACCTGATAACCAGACAACTGAATACTCAAAACAATCACTCGAGTCTGAAAATATTTTGCTCAAAGAGACAGTTGCCCAATTTCAAAAAGATTTTTCAAGAATGGAAGCACATTGCATTGCTCTCGAACTTAAATATCAAAATCAATCTTTAAAATCAGGGCAACATGGTCAAATTTTGAATGAAACAAGTAATAAAGCCAAGATTGAAAAGGAAATTGATGTACTTGAAACAATGAACATCGAATTAGAACATAGTGTGGCTACATTACGTAAGGAAAATGAGACTTTGAAACAGCATTACAAAGATTTGTATGATTCTATTAAAATCACGAGATCTAAGACTACAGAACAGACAACATCTTTGCTTGCTAATAATGCTGAATTAAAAGCTCAGATTCAGGAAAAGGTTTTTGCAATTGCTGCTTTAAAAAATGACTTAAGGAAGTTAAAAGGAAATAGTGTAGATACTAAGTTTGATAAAACATCAGTCTTGGGGAAACCGGTGTTACCATCACTAAGAAACCAATCAGTTGTTAGACAACCGAATGCGTTTAAATCTGCAAGGGCTCAAATGTCAAAACAACGGTTTGCCTCCCAAGTTGATGTGAACAAGAATTTGTCAAAACCAGTCACTCAACATTATTTGCCTAAGAAAACAGAATCCACCTTTGCAAAACCTGATCACATGATTGCATCTTAGTATCTAGGAATAGTTCTAAGGAACATGCTAGATTTAGTTCAAATGACATGGTACACATAATCACTATCTAGATGCAGTAGGAAAAAGTTACAAGAAAGCGATAAAGGGAACTCAAACAACTAAGCTGTGCTTACTTCTGCGAGAATTCTCTAAAAACATACTAATGATAGAAACCAAACCCTAGGAGCAACAATCAACATCTAGGTGTTGGCCTGTTTTAAGTGTAGGCGCGTTACGGATAACGGCTGTGCTCCAAAGCAAGATCACTTTAAGAGTTCTAGTTCTTTTTCAGATTCCAAAAACTTTGTTTGTTCTACATGTCATAGGTGTGTCTTTAATGCAAATCATGATGCTTGTATAACAAAACTCCTGAAGGAAGTAAATTCACGTGCTAAGATTCAATCCAATAAGACCACAAACAGTAACAAACCCGTAGATCAAAAGAGTCATACTCAGAAACCTAGTAGACAGATCTTTACAGGACATAGGTTTTCTCCTAATAAGACTTCCGCTGTGTCTGAGAAAACATCTCCTAGATCTGATCTTAGGTGGAAACCCACGGGTAGAATTTTCAAATCTGTTGGTCTTAGGTGGATTCCTACAGGAAAGTTATTCGACTCTTGCACAAGCAAGGTTGACAGTGAACCCCCACATGGTTCAAATGTAGATATCCCTCATATTCATGAATGCAAACAAACTCTGGATGTAAGTGCAGGTACATCAATCAATGTTTAGAAGGAACAAAGTCTTGATTTAAGTGCAGGTACCTTATGTAATGTCAACAAGGAAAATCTCAGAGTATGGTTGCTGAAAAGGCTGATATCTCAGAAACCATTGTCAAAGTGGATTCACAGATGATGATACAGAAATATGACGTTTGATTACAACAGATCAAGCCTCAAACCTCAATGTCAAAACGACGTTTGTAACAAAACGGTTCAACCTCGACACCACAATGTCAACTAACGTTCATCAAGATGCTGAGTAGTAACAACGTTAAATGAGACTGGATGTACTATTCGGTCCTTTGTTTCGTCGGGATATTTCAATGGTGAAAAAATCAAATTGTTTTCAAGTCTTTCGCTGTCACTACTACTGTTGCATCACAAATAAACGTCAACATCATCCTGATTTAACTTCCTTCCACTTAATACAACTAGCTTCAACGTCACTGCTAATGGAAATTTGATTTGTACATATTTTTATACTCTCTTTATTTTTTATTTATAAAAAAATCTTTGAAAAAGAAAATACAAAAATATAAAACCAACAAAAAGTAAAAAAATAATATAAAGCCTAGAAAAACAAAATATAAAATCAGAAAAAATTTCAAAAATACCAAAAAGAATATTCTCGACATGTCTCTTGGAATCGATAACATTTACGTACCTAGAAATGTTGATTAACATCGACACAGGCGTGTAAATGAAGTTCGAACAGGAGTTTCAAATGCTTTCAAAACATGTCATTTCTAAATTTTTCTCAATGACTTATGTACATTTCAGTGCATAACTCGGTCCCGAATGTAATAGGGAAGTGTACGCATCAGTGCGCTTACTCTAAAATAGAAGAGAAGTCTTCTATCATGTTTTTAAAATCGTTGAACACAATTTCTCAAAAAGAACTTTCAATGTCAAAATTATCTACAATATCAAGGCAAAGCATGGATGAACAAAGCCATTACAAACAAGACATGGATGAACAAAGCCATTACAAAGCATGGATGAACAAAGAAGTTTGAAGAAAGAGACCTCAACATTGGGGGAGATTGTTAGCCTTAATTATATTAAGTCAAACAAGAATGTTATCGGTCTTAGAAAGTCAAACTAGGTCTTGTATTGTAATAGGCTAGTTGGGTTCAACGGGCTTGGATTGTAATCTAATATTGTCCGTGTTTCGGGCTCAAAGCCCAAGTTAAACCAAGCCCGGCCCGTTTAGAAGCCCATACGCCTCACTTAAGGCAAAAGGGTATAAATAACCCTTCACCACACTTGGTGAAGGGTGTTGGTTGCATTTCATCACTTGTAACTTCCCATTTTCTATCTAATCTTCTTGTTTCTCTCTCTACTTTCTCTCTCTAAGATTCCATCTTATTTTCTAGCATATTGGTAAGGATTTTTAGTTGTGTAATGGATTAAACTAGTGGGATAACAATACCTACTGTCCTAAATCAAACCATTACCTTCGGTATCCCCGTACCTTACTAAAAGGAAGTCATGAAATGATAAACCTCCCCCATTTATGCCTTTTTTATCACCATCACGGTAAGAATACCAATATTTCAAAACTCCTTTTTCATCCATCCTTTAGATTTCATTCCCCCCATTACATAACTTCTTGGTTGGGTCACATGTGGGCCAAACCTTGAGTATTCCATTGCAATTTTGCTTAACAGGTTTGCAAAAATGCGCGCTTGGGGTGTTCGTGTCAGGTTTAAGCTTCCTTACCATCTTGCTACTTCGTTCTTTCATATAATTATCATTTTAGTTTTCATGATGTAAGTTGTTAGATTTCTTTAATTGTGGGGACTTATCTGACGGTGCATTACTACTAGTAAAGGACTCAACATTATGAATTGAGTTTACCATATAAACCTTGCCTACAAGAGTCATGAAATTATGAATTTTCTTATCCATATCAAAAGTAACCCTGTAATCCCCGATTCCTAAAGAGATTTCTTTATTGAAGACATTGATCACGGCATCAATGGTTGCTACTAACGGTCTCCCAAGAATCATGGTTTCATTACGTGTGTTTAACATATCTATAACCACAAAATCTGATAGGAATAAAAACTTATCGATCTTAACAAGGACTGTTGATCCCACTTTAATGGATCTTGAATTCATTAGCTTGTGTAAGGTTTAGATATGCAAGATAAATCCTACACAACTATGATAGAAACTTTGTTTGATAATACTAAAGATTATGCGAAATCTAATCTTTAATATAAGAAGAATTCTTCAATGAAATAGTAATTCTAATAAACACGAAGATTATCGAACATAAGTTTTCTTTTATTAATACGAATACTGAACTAGTATTAGGGTTACCAAAAAATTGAAGAATATGGACAATTATATGAATACTCGTTTTTTTGATATAATAGAACTCTATAACATAGGTCTCCTTATATATACAAGGAAGTCCTATTGGGATTACACACTATTTTCCTAATAGTTATCATGGATTTCTAAAAAATAACTTCTAATATATTTTTATAAAAATATCTCATAACATATCCATAAAGCATCTTATCTTATTCTCTGAGCAGTCTTTATCCTTTCAGACTATTGTATATCTTCAGCTGTTGATAACTTGTTTCCAGCAACATTAACTTTCACACTCAACTAGTAGTAACTTTTTATACCGCAACCAATAAACTGTGTACAAGCAACTTTAACTATTGTAGAAAAGTTTTCCTTCTATCTTCACCAGCCAGTACTAAGTTACACTTGCACTAGTACATCTTTACTCTAGGAGTACTTAACATTATCCTAGCAGTCAGTTAATAGCCACATGTCTTAACTACTCTAAACAATTTTTTCACTTAAAGATTACATATCATCACTAATTTATGCATTAGCAACAGTACACAAACACTTAGCAGCAGTATACTTACTAGAGGCTTTTAATCCTAACAATCCTCCCCTAAACTTGATATTTTATCTTAAAAATATCAAGTTTCTCTAAACTTAAAAAAGCTTAATACCATATCAGGGGGATGCTTCTAATACTTCATGAGGCTATTGCCTTCCTTAAGCTGTTTCTTGACCAATCTAAGAAGCTCAAATGCCATTTCATACTCATAATCAACTTGAAGCTTCACATCATTGAACATCTGATGTAGTGTGTGTTTTGTAAGTGGATACATCTTCTCAACCAAAGATAAATAAAGGATGTTTCTTCATTGTCTACACAATGAATCACAAGAATTCATAAAGTTTTTAGTTCAGCACTTTAACTAATCCTTGTCTGCTTTCTTCCTTACATTATCTTCAAGATGATGTTCAAACATTGTATGAAAATTAAGATGTAAGAAAGTATTCCCAAGTAATTCACTGGATCCTGTTTCTTAAATCTTGCTTTGACTATACTCCAAAGAACTTCCAAATCTTCTTTGTCAAAGTTTTTAAGCATCTTTCCAAAAGTTAAATACATCTGAGAATTACCATCTGCTCTGATAATTTAGAAATAGATTTTCTTCCCTTCTTTGTAGATCTTGTAGTTAACAATGGTTGGAGATTTAGTAGATAAAGGTGTAGCTTCAATAGTTACATCATCTCCATCATCTGGTTGACTTTCCATTACACATGGCTTAAGCTCTGCAGTTTTCTTTTTCATCATCACCTTTTTCTTAATTCAGAGCTTTCTTGTTCCAGAGCTTCTCCTGATCTCTTTGAGCCGCTTTCTTGTGCTATCTCTGCTTCAGCTTTCTTGGAACTCTCTTTCACCAATTCTGTATCCATATCTACAAATGTGTTTACCCTTTTCATAGCTTTGTCAAATAAGTCATGAATATTTGCAAAGGACTTATTCTTTAAGTCTTTGGGCTTCCATCCTTCCATGTTTTTTAGGTAAGTACACATGAAACTCCTTTGCTGAGCTTTTGTTGGTGGTCTGTTCCTTTTCTCTTCTGCTCTTTTTGCTGTAAAGTATTTTCTTCTTTTCTCCAAGAGTTGTACAAATAATGTAGCCTTTTCTGCATCAAACAACTCTTCTTGCTCTTGAGCTTACAGTCTTTGAGACAACTGATAATCAGCTTCAACTTTAGCTTGAATATCATCCCAAGCTATGTTAGCTTCTTTAACTTTTTAAGCTTTTTCCCTGGCAAGCCTTTCTTCTACATTATTCTTCAGCTTGTAGCTTGGAAAGCAGTTCTTCATCAGCTTGAGTAGCTCTTTCTTCAGACATTTTCTTAACAGGTTATCTTCTATCCCTTTCTGCCTTTTACCTTTGTCCTTGACCTGTGTTGATTGTTGTGAAGAAATATTGGTGTAGGAGCTTGCTCTTGTTCTTGATCTTGTTCATGAAAAACAATCCCTTTTGCTCTGGGTCTTGAGCTAACCTACTGTAATTGTTGTAGCAGTAGTTGTTGGTTATAATAGTAGTAATCCTTTGTTGAAAGGCAAAGCAAACTATCTGGTACTCTTGGCTCTTTAATAACTCCCCTTTTTCACTGAAACTTTTGCACTTTTCAAAGCTACAAGTGATTGAGCCAATGTAAACTTCATCTAACTCTTAAATTTCACATCTTTATCAGCAATTTCACTTTCAACAACTACCTCATCACCTTCAAGATCATTTACTCCAAACATATCGTCATCTTTGTAAACATTGACCAAGTAAATGTCTTTATCAGCATCAATATCATATATCCTCCCCTGTTTGGATGCATCTTCCTGATCACCTAAACTTTCATCTTCAGAGGATTTTACTCTTCTAGATCTACCAACCTTGTATAATCTTTTGAGCCTGTGAGTTCTTGACCCTCTTTTCTTCTCTAACTTCTTTACTCTTGATTTTGCAGTTTTATATACTATAAAATATTTATAAAATATAATACTTTTAATAGAGAAATTAAGAAAATTACCAAGTTACCTCATTGTAAAATTCATCATCAAAAATTTACTATAATATAATTAAAATACGTATATTAAACAGCGCGTAAGTATGATCACACCAGGTCGTTTATCCCCAATGACTAGTTGAAATATGAAAACCTTGTTGATAGCTTGGTTTTGATATTGATTAAGCAAATCTGATGATTTGATAATCTAAAGTCAACAATTATAATGGACACATTTTAATAAACTATTAAAACAATTAAAATAATACGGGAAATGGTAAAATGCGCAAAAATAAAAAAGTAAACTAATTTTAACCCCCTAAAAATGTAACTAAAAATTTCTAAACTAAGATAGGACAAAGTAAAATTTTAGGTAATAGAGAAAAAACACTATTTTTTGTTTATTTTTGAATTTATTAGGAATTTAAAAACTAATTTATTTAATTAAATCCTAGTAAATAGCACAATTATGTACGAAAAATTTAGAAAAATGATTTTTAATCTTATTGTTTTGAAAAGTCTAAGATATTATAAAGCTAGAGAGGAAAAACTATTTTTAATATTAAATTAAATTCTTTTTTTTTTAAATTAAAATTAAAGCTCAAAAATGAAATTTAAAATCTAAAAGTGGTGAAAATGATTTTTCTGAATGTAAACCTTAAGCTATTTTTTTTAAAACTAAAAACTATTTTTTTGTATTTTTATAAAACTTTTTTCTATTTTTTATTGATTTTTTTAAGATTTTTACTTTCGAAAAATGATTAAAAATTAAATAATAACTGGAAAAATCTAAAACAATTAGGGAAAAGTCCTTTGAATTCTAACAGGATTGTATGAAAAAATAAGAAAAGCTAGTTTGCTAAACTAAAGGAATAAGCTCTCAAATTGAGCTTAATAAGATACGGCTTTTTATAATACAAGGAAAAGGGAAAAGTATATAGTTATTTTGATTGTGCAAAAATATGGATGAGGATGAGCTATTGTGCAAAAACGGTTAACACACATGGTATGCATACTAGAGGTCGTGGGTTCGAGTGGGTGGCAACCCTTTTGGAGTCTTCTTTTATTTTTCTTACTTTTTTGAATAAAACTAAAAAGACGTTGAGGACTTATAAGAGGGACATAGAAATTAAGCTCTATTAAATAAAAGAACCTATAAGCTAAAAATATGTAATAAGGATCAGGTATGCATTATTGATTAGTGTCACAGTAAAGTAAGCTTTGGGATTAAATTTCACTTAAGGATTATAAACTTGCTTATTTTAAGCTCATAATCCAAAAGAAAGTGTTCTAAAACTTGAGATGAGTTTATTCTATAATTGTATAAGGAGATCTAACCTTGAGGTATGTCTTTTAAACTACTGAAATAAAATTAGGTATGAACAGACATTACTTTTGCATCTTATAGGAGAAATGATTAAAACCATGAAAAAAGCTATTAATGCTCTTCTAAAAGCATAAAAACAGCAATTTGCCGTTGTAGATCTTGGACAAACATCGTAAGAAGAAACTATTTTATGCAATTGATCCTTCTACTTTAAGCTAAATCTTAGACTTAAATTCATAAATTTACTACTAACTGTTTTGGCTTTTATGAGGTTGATGATCTTTTGACAGCGCTAAATTTAACTAGTTAATGAGCTAGAACTGAAATTTAAACTTAATCTATATTCAAGCTGTAGCTTAATCTAAGTCCTTACTTGAATCTAAGTTCCTAAATGCTACTCTTAATTTAACTATAACAACTACCTTAAAGGTGACAGTAAAAATTTGTAACACTTGTACTAACCTTTTGGTTAGTATGTGGTGCACTTTGCACAAGTGCAACTACAGTATGGATGCAGGTTTACTTAGGAAAAACCTCTGAACTTTGAAACACTCATATTCGGGTATCTAAACACAATTCTAGCTATAGATCTAGCCCTTGGAGGCCTTTAGATCAAAAAATTTGCACAAGTCTTAAAACTAAGCAAAGAACTGCCCTGGTGCTAGAACACAAAATTTTACCTCTTGTACACTTTATCAAATTTAACATTTTAACTTTTGAAAATACATATACTTTACTAATCTCTAATGTTTTAACACTGACTTAAGTAAAAAACAATGGCTCACTTTGGTATTTAAAGGTCAAAGTAGTTAATGCCAAACTCACGCCTTAAAAAATGTGAAAGTCAATTTAAGCTATTGAAATCTAATCTAATGCATCAAATCTAAATAACCAGATATTCAGAATAGCTTATAAAACTAACATACTAATCATTATCAATATGCTAGATAGCAATATATGAGATCATTTTCTACTTGTCGCTAAATATTTTGGTTTTTTCAAAGTTTTTTAGACACAATTATATGTAAATCTATCATTCAAACAAGGAAATGAAAACTAACTAGATAATACAACATATGCATTGATTAGCTAGAATAGATACAAATAAGTACTAAATAAGCAAAGAGAATAAGCAACATAAGCATTAATAAACATTTAAGCTATAACTAATGCATCTTTAATACTCTTAAAATAAGAGGAAGAATTGTGAACAAGAGAAACTTTACTTTATCCTTTAGCTAAACAAAAGGAAACCAATAATGGCACTACATACAACTCCTCAGCTTATTAGATAACCTAGGGTAAGTTCCTTGTGGATCTTCCATTTTTGTCCCCTTTCCATATAAGCTTTTCCAATCCAAATGTAAACGGTGATATAATAAGAATTTTAATGACTGATTTAATTGTTAAAGGTAAGATTAAGGATGATAAAAATCTAATAGAGAGTCTGAGAGTAGCTGTGATAGCTTTATGAGTAGCTTATGAGGATTTATGGACATTTGTTTTATAGTTTAAAGAAGAAAGAAAAGTGTATGTTTAAACAAGAGTGTTTATAAAAAAAAATTATGACTGGTTTCATTAATATTTATAATTGATTACATTACTTATAAAGAGATATTACATAAGCTAAAGGAAATTTTGAAGCTTTCATAATTAAGCTACTAATATAATCTAGATTGACGGTGTGTGAGAGGTGCAGGGCCTTATTTATAGCTTGCTTATGATCCTTTACGCATCTTGGGTCTTTATCTCTCTCGTGTACTTTTTCGTCCTCTGTCTTCCTTTCACGTGTGATTTGTTGTTGTGATGAGATAATGACTCAAGAGTTGAAGGATCTAAGGCAGGCTATAAATAGGCCTCACCTCTCACACACGCATCTTCTTAGTCTCATTTTTAGTCTGCTTTTTAGTGTTGACTTAAAAATTTCCTTTTGCCTTATGTAACTTTCTCTTTTTAAGTAATGTAATCAATTTAATAATTAATGAAACTCAGTCTTATTTTGTTTAAACTCCTCTGTTTAAACTCATACACCTTCTTCTTTCTTTCTTAAATCTATTAAACTACATTGTCATTAAAAGACTCTCAGAAGCTAGACTAATTAAGCTATCAAGAAGTCTTCTATGCTCGATTAGATTAGAGTTTATCAGCCACTTAATCTTACCTTAACAATGAAATCTGTTTTAAATTCTATATATCACTTTACATTTGGTTTGGAATAGCTTTATGGATAAGGGGATCTAAAATGAAGGATCCCCAAGGTCTTTATCACTCGCTTATTTAAAATAAGCTGGAGTTTGTAAAAGCTGCCATTATTGGTTCCTTTTGTTTAGCTAAAGGATAAAGTAAGTTTACTCTTTTCATGCTTCTCTTATTTAAGTTTTAAATGTGCCGTAGTTATAGCTTAAATGTTTTTTATTGCTTATTTGTTAATTCTCTTTGCTTATTAGTTACTTAATTGAGTCTTTTCTAGCGTAATCTTCATAGTTGTTATCTGGTTTTTTATTTTCTTAGTTTGAATATACGATTTACTATTAAGTTGTCTAAAAAATACTTTGAAAAACCAAAAATTATTTAGCAACTTAGTAGCAAATCTCACGATTATTGCTTTCTAGCTGATTGATAATGTATTATTAAGATAGTTTTAGCAATTTGATATTGGTTATTAGATTTAGATGCATTAGATTAGTGATTTCAATAGCTTTAATCTGACTTGTCACATTTTAAGGACGTGTTTGGCTAAACTTACTTTGACCTTAAAAATAGTCAAAGTGAGCCTTGTTTTTTACTTAAGTCAGTTGGTAAAACATTAAAGATTAGTAAATGATATGTTTTCAAAAGTTAAATGTTAAATTTGATCAAGTTAGGATATTTTAAAATTTGGTGTTGAGCACCTGGGCAAGTTTGGCTTAGTTTTAAATTGTGCAACTTTTTCTGATCTAAGCCTCAAAGGTAGATTCTTGCTGCATTGTGTCTTAGATTAACACAATTTGAGTTGTGTCTATGTTCAAGGTTTTCCTTAGGAAAACCTGCATCCTTTGTGTTGCACTTGTGCAAAGTGCACCAGTTCTAACCAAAAGGTTAGTACTGCTGTTACAAGTTTGTACTGTCACCTTTAAGGTAGTTTTTAGTTAAGTAAGAGTAGTATTTAGGATCTTAGATTCAAGTAGGACTTAGATTAGCTACAGCTTAATATAGATTAAGTTTAAATTGCAGTTTCTAGCTTAATGTTAACTAGTTATAGTTTAGCTTGTCAAAAGCATTCATATCATCAAAGCCAAAAAAAACAAGTAGTAGTTGAATTTAGATTTAAGTCTTAGATGTTTAGCTTAAAGTAGTAGGATTAATTGCTTAAATTAGTTTCTCTTAAGTTGTTTGTCAAGTCTACAAAGGCTTATTTGCTGTTTTTGCTTTTAGAGCATTATAGCTTATTTTGGTTTTAAGCTTTTCTCCTAGATGTCTAAGTTTGTCTGTTTCATCATAATTTTCAGTAGTTTAAAAGCATTCCTAGGTTAGATCTCTTTTCATTTATAGAAATAAATCTCTCTCATAAGTTATCTAGACTCACTTTTCTCTTTTGGTTTTGAGCTTTTAATAAGTCTAGTTATATGCCTTTATAGTGACAATTAAGCGCCCAAAAAAGATGATTACCTATTCTGTGACAGCTTTTCTATAAGCTTTGTCCTAGAGCTTATTACTTCAGTTTTTGCTTTAGGTTCTTTTATTAATAGTCTTAATTTCATGTCCTTTATAAGTCTAATATTTATGTTTGTTCAAAAAAGCTAAAACAAGTAAATTAATGAGCATAAAGGGGTTGCCACCACATCGAAACCCAACGTCCTTAGTTGCTATACCCAGAAGTGTGTTATACCGTTTCTGGCTACAAAAAACATAATATTAGGCTCATCCATCCATAGTTTGCTTCAATACAATATAACTAGGTGATACGTTATCCTATTACACCTTGTTTATAATAAGCCGTAGCTTTTTTATTAAGCTCAATTTTAGAGCTTATTCGTTTAGCAATCTAGATTTTATTATTTTTCATTACATTCCTGTTAGAATTAGACGTTTCCATGAATTTTTTAGCAGTTTTCCAGTTATTTATTTTATTTTTATTCATTTTTTCGAAGAAAGTAAAATCTTAAAAATCAATAAAAAAATTAGATAAAAAGTTTCTATAAAAACTACAATAAAGAGTTTTCTAGTTGATTAATAAAATATAGCTTTAGGGTTAAATTCGAAATGCATTTTCACCATTTTAGATTTGAAATCTCTATTTTTGAGCTTTAATTTGGAAGTTAAAAAAATATAGTATTTGTAATTTTTAATAGTTAAAAATTGTTTTCTCTGACTTTTAGCATATTTTAGATTTTCTAAGATTAAACTTCTTTTTCTAAATTTTTAGTACTTAATTTGCTATTTACTAGGATTTAATTAGAATAAATTAGTTTTTAATTCATAATAAATTCAAAAATAAACAAAAAAATGTTTTTCTTTTTCCTAAAATTTTATTTTGTCCTATCTTAGGTTTAGAATTTTAGTTTACATTTATAGGGGGTTAAAAATAGTTTACTTGTTTATTTGGCGCATTTTAATCATTTCCCGTATTAGTTTAATTGTTTAATAGTTTTTAATTGTCCATTTTAATTGTTGCTTTAGATTATCAAATCATCAATTTGCTTAATCAAATCAAAATCCAAGCTTAAACAAGGTTTCAATTTCACTAGTCATTGGGGATAACGACCTGGGTGATCATACTTACCCGGTTTAATATACGTATTTTATATTATATTATATATATTTTTGAGAGTGAATTTTATCAAGGGTAACTTGGTAATTTTCTTAATTTCTCTATTAAAAGTATTATATTTTATAAATATTTTATAGTATATAAAACTGCAAAATCAAGAGTAAAGAAGTTAGAGAAGAAAAGAGGGTCAAGAACTCACAGGCTCAAAAGATTATACAAGGTTGGTAGATCTAGAAGAGTAAAATCCTCTGAAGATGAAAGTTTAGGTGATCAGGAAGATGCATCCAAGAAACAAGGGGAGGGAAGGGGGGGGATATATGATATTGATGCTGATAAAGACATTTACTTGGTCAATGTTTACAAAGATGACGATATGTTTGGAGTAAATGATCTTGAAGGTGATGAGGTAGTTGTTGAAAGTGAAATTGCTGATAAAGATGTGAATTTAAGTGTTGATGAAGTTACATTGGCTCAAGCACTTGTAGCTTTGAAAAGTGCAAAAGTTCAGGAAAAAGGCGGAGTGTTAATTAAAGAGTCCAAGTGTCCTTGAAATGACTTTGGCTCAAGCACTGGCAGAATTGAAGAGTGCAAAACCCAAGGCTACAACAATAACTACAACACCAACACTTACAACAACAACTGCTGCTACAACAATTACAGCTGTTAGCACAAGACCCAGAGCAAAAGGGCTTGTTATTCATGAACAGGAGCAAGCACCTACACCAACAGTTTCTTCACAACAACCATCACAGGTCAAGGTTCAGGACAAGGGTAAAGGCAAAATGGTTGAACCAGAACCTATGAAGAAAATGTCTAAGAAAGAACTACTCAGGCTTGATGAAGAACTTGCCTTCAAGCTACAAGCTGAAGAAGAAGAAGAAGAAAGGCTTGCCAGAGAAAAAGCTCAACAAATGGAGGAAGCCAACATAGCTTGGGATGATATTCAGGCTAAAATTGATGCTGATTATCAGTTGGCTCAAAGACTGCAAGCTCAAGAGCAAGATGAATTGACTGATGAAGAAAAGGCAAGATTATTTGTACAATTCTTAGAGCAAAAAAGAAAATATTTTGCAGCTAAAAGAGCAAAATAAAAGAGGAACAGACCACCAACAAGAGCTCAACAAAGGAGTATCATGTGTACTTATCTGAAAAACATGGAAGGATGGAAGCCCAAAAGTTTGAAGAACAAGTCCTTTGCCAATATTCAAGAATTATTTGACAAAGCAATGAAAAGGGTGAATACCTTTGTTGACTACAGAACTGAGTTGGTAGAAGAGAGTTCCAAGAAGGTAGAAGCAGAGATAGCACATGAGAGCAGTTTAAAGAGAGCAGGAGAAGAGCTGGAACAAGAAAGCTCTAAAAAGCAAAAGTTAGAAGAAGACAAAGAGTCTGAAGAGCTTAAGCAATGTTTGGAAATAATTCCAGATGATGGAGATGATGTAACTATTGATGCTACACCTTTATCTACTAAATCTCCAACCATTGTTGACTACAAGATCTACAAAGAAGGAAAGAAAAGCTATTTTCAAATTATCAGAGCAGATGGTAATTCTCAGATGTATTTAACTTTTGGAAAGATGCTTAAAAACTTTGACAGAGAAGACTTGGAAGTTCTTTGGAGTATAGTCAAAGCAAGATTTAAGAAGACAGAGCCAGTGAATTACATGGATAATTTCTTACTTCTTAATTTGAAGACCATGTTTGAACATCATGTTGAAGATAATGTATGGAAGAATCAACAAGGATTAGTTAAAGTGCTGAACTGGAAGCTTTATGATTCTTGTGGAGTTCATTGTGTAACAATGCAGAACATGTTATTTTATCTGTTGGTTGAGAAGATCTATCCACTTACAAATCACAAACTACATCAGATGTTCAATGATGTGAAGCTTCAAGTTGATTATGAGTATGAAATGTCATTTAAGCTTCTTAGATTGGTCAAGAAACAACTTAAGGAAGGCTATGTACCTGAATGAAGTGTTTGGAAGCATCCTTCTGGTGATTAATAAAGCTTTCAATGAAGAAACTTGAAATTTTGAAGAAGAATATCAAGTTTAGGGGAGGATTGTTAGTATTAAAAGCCTTCTTGAAGTTACTACTGCTAAGGTTTGTGTTACTGTTGCTAAGAAAAAATTAATGTTGTTCATTAACTTTAATGAAAAATATGCTAAGTAGTTAGTGCTGATAGTATAAAGTTAGTACTGGTAGTTCACAGTTACTACTGCTAGTATATATTATTATTGCTAGTGTAAAGTTAGTACTGCTGGTGAAGATTCAAGAAAATATTTTAAGTAGTTACTACTGCTTGTACACAGTTAATGTTGCTGGTGTATAAGTTACTACTACTGGTGCTAAGTTAATACTGCTAGTACAAAAGTTACAACTGCTTAAAGATTAAGTCTGCTGAAAGAGTTTCTATTGTCAGAAGAGAATGGATAAAGATAGAAGAAAGGATAAAAATTGATTGGAGATCAAGATTACTTACGTGATAAGTATTAGTTATTTATAGAATAGATCATAGATAATATTCTAATTTTTAGGAATATATTGTAAATTGACTAGGACTCCTTGGTGTATAAAAGGAGGTCCTAGGGCATAGAGTTTTAATACAATCATCACAATCTCAATCATCTACACAAGTACCAAAAATGAGTCATTCATAGAATTGTCATAGCTTCAAGGTTTTGTAACCCTAATACTAGGAGAGTATTCGTATTATTTGTAATAATAATATTGGAGCTTTTATTGTTGAATTATATTGTCTTGTGTTACTGTTTCATTAAGAACTCTTCTAATATTAAACATTAGATTCCGCATAATCTTTAATATACTTAACAAAGTTTCTACTATAGTTGTGTTAGATTTATCTAATATAACTAAATCTTAAACAAGCTTAAGGAATTTGATCTATTGAAGTGGGATCCAATAAGAGGTATCCTACATCCTGGGACAACACAAGGGCTTTAATCCCAACCTACCTTGATCCTTAGTTTTGTACATAAAACTCTAAGCCACTTTAGTTTTTCCTCTTGCAGAGACTCCTAAACTCCACATGACTCTTTTCAACAACTTTTCCAAATCATTTAAAACTGTAATTGGGAGCATATACATAGATGCCCAATAACTTTGCATTGTAGATAACACTGATGCAATTAGTTGTATCCTGGCTGCATAAGAGAGGAATTTATTTCTCCAGCTGTTAATTTTGTTTTCCACATTTTCAACTATACTTCTGCTTCCTTAACACTTAATCTTTTGGAAAGAGGAGAACTTCAAGATACTTCATAGGCAGCTTTCCACACTTAAATGGCATTATTTTCATAAGCTCTTTCTTTTTCCCTTCCATTATACTCCCAAAAAATATAGTACTTTTACTATGATTAGGAAACAAACCTGACACACTACTAAATTCATCCAAAGACTTCTTTATAAATTTTAGTGATTCAGTATCCCCATTACATAACATCAGCAAATCATCTGCAAATCATAAGTAGGTCAATTTGAGCTCCTTGCACCTATGATGATATTTAAAGTTGTTATCTTATTTAATGTTTTTAATCATGATCATGTTTGGTACTTCTATTACTAATGTGAACAAATAGGGGGACATAGGGTCTCTTTGCCTTAATCTTCTCCCCCTTTGAAGTAACCACATATTTCACCATTGACACATATTGCGAATGAAGCAGTGCTGATACACTTCATGATCCAATTCACCATCACTTCATGAAATCCCACCTTAATAAGCACATCATTAAGAAACTTCCAATTAACAGTATCACATGCCTTTTGTATGTCTATCTTTATAGCACACCTTTTACCTTTGTTTTTTGTCATAACCCCTTAAGAGCTCCCGAGTGAGCAAGATGTTATCCTGTATGTGTCTCCCTAGGATAAATGCACTCTGATTGATGCTGATAGCTTTATTCAAACCAATTTTTATCCTATTAGTAATTATCTTACTAATACATTTATACAAGACACTACAATAGGCAATTGGCCTAAAACCAAAGATCTTGTTAATGGTGTCAATCTTAGGGACCAAGGAAATCAATGTGGCATTGACTTCACCTAACAGCTTTCGATTACTAAAGAATTCTTTAACTGCCAAACAAACCTCTTTCCTAATAATCCCCTAAGATATTTTAGAAAAACAAGATGTGTAACCATTTGGCCCAGAGGCTTTTGAGGAATCAATATCAAAAATGGCTTATTTAGTCTCTACATCAACAACCTCCACAATTATTGCCTCAACATCTTCACAAGAGAGTTTTAGATTAACAATTTCACCAAGTTGATCCAATGAAATAGTAGACTCTACTCTATTATTGTGTTTCCTGGCCTTCAACATACTATGAAAGTATGATGTATTCTTATCACCATCTCTGAGCCAATCTATCTTGGCTTTTTGATGTAGCAGTTTTAGTTCATCACCAGCTACCTCAGTATATTCTTCAAGAATTTTAACAGCAAGCTTCTTCTTATCCATATTACTTGGATCTTTATTAACCTCTTTTTGAGCATCTTGCAGACTAAGCTTAAGAGTTTCAGCCTTCTCAAATAAATTGCCATGCTTCCAATATAGATTTTCAACTTTTTCAGGTTCTTAACTAGCTTGAACAAGTAACATCCATGCAAACTCCCATTCCATTCTTTAGCCACAGTATTAAGAATTCCTCTTTATATGCAATATAGTTAGTGAACCTGAATGATTTTACCTTTTTTGGAAGGCCTTCAGGAAAAACAAGAAAGATAGGACTATGATCTGATATAAGGTAAGGAAGGAATACTCCATGAGCACTTCCATATTTTTGGTTAAAGCTGTCATTAATCATGATTCTATCCAGTTTCTCGAGTATAAAGTTTTCAGGATTCTTTATAGACTTTGTCCAAGTAAATTGGAATCCCAAGCAACAAATATCTTCCACTTCCACACCATTGAAAACATCATTAAATTCATGCATATCACCATTAATTCCAGAACCCCCATTAGAGTGCTCCTCAGGTTTCAAGGTCACATTAAAGTCTATCATTATGATCCAAGGCTTATCAATCACAACACTCTTATTCATCAACAAATTATCCGACAACTCCCTTCTTTCAATACCATTATTGCTGGCATAGATAACACTAACATATGTCTTAATTTTTCCAGGAATAGTTTCTACTAGGCATAAAACAACTTGTTTAAAAACATGGATAACCGTTACATTCATAACTTAAGCATTCCACCGAATCACAATCCTGCAACTAGTTGGACTTATAACCACATTAGAAATCCAATTCCATGATCCAAACACTTTATCACACACTTTAGAGATGTTTTTAGTATTCAAATGTGTTTTGAGCATTCCACCCAATCATAATCCTACAACTAGTTGGACTCATAGCCAAATTAGAAATCCAATTCCATGATCCAAACACTTTATCACGCACTTTAAAGATGTTTTTAGTCTTCAAATGTGTTTCGAGCACTGCTATAAACTGCAACTTCTCATCCCCAATGAACTTCTTCAATTCTTTCTGCTTAAATTCATTACTCATTCCTCTAATGTTCAAGAAGCCATCTTAAACTCCATTAATAACAACTACTTCTAGAACCATTCCCCTTCCTAATTACCTCATCTGCTATAATTGACTGTATAACAGGTTCAATATTCTCATACACATCCTCCTCTTCACTATCATCTTCATTCATTCTTTCCATTGCTTTCCATGCAAAACCATCATTCCCAGCCCCACTATCCATAATATTTTTTGCAAGGTTGCAAAAATCACGAATCGTTAGCCGAGCGGTCGACCACTTTGTAGCTTGTAATCAGTCAAGGCGGGATTAATCGGCGATTAATCGGATTGGCATTTTTGACAAAATTTGGGTATTTCCGGCAAATTTTGTGTATTTTCGTCGAGTCTTATATATTATTGGCAAGTTTGTTTCTAAAAAACAAATTGTAATAGATTTAAATAGTTAATATAAGTGATCAAAACAAGTTTACGGTGAGTTTTAAGTACAACTGGAAAGATTAGAAGGTTTCCGACAAGTTTGACTACCGTTGATCGCCCTTTACCACGGTTGACCTGTTTGTTTGAACATGTTACATTAATCAGAAAGGTTGGTGGCCTTGTAGCGTCTAATCGCCGATTATTCAGCCTTGCAGACCTTGTTTTGCAACACTGATTTTTTGTGCTATTTGCTATATCATTCACCACATCAGTCCTAGGCTTTAAGACACATTTACTCAGACTATGCCCAAAGATATTACAATGATTGCACAAGACAGGATTCCAAGCATACTCTACCTTAACCCATTTGGTTCTCTTGATTTTCAGTTGATCATCCACATAATTGATTTCAATTTTTTTAAGAAAACCTTTAGCAGCTTCAATCTCAACCAGCACCCTAGCATATCCCAGCCTTCCTATCCCCCTATTACACATATCTAAAGTCATCTGATCCATCATAATGGGTCTGGTATGTGCTTAATTACACATACCATTTTCCATTAAAAACAGAC
>BQNB010019127.1:0-34613 GCA_026074375.1 Tanacetum coccineum
CGTCTTTTTGAAAAAAAAAATCAAAAACACAAAAAAATATAAAAAGTAAAAAAATATTTTTCTTTTTCTTTTTAGTATAAGTAGAAGTTAAACGATTAAAAAATACAAAAATATTTGCTCTTCCGGATTTTTCGATTTTTAATCTTCTCTTAAAATACTAAAATACAAAAGCATTTAATTCTCTTACTAGAGAATTTGTGAATTCCATAAATAAGTTCCCAAACTCAAGATTCAAAAATTTACCGTTTCGTGTCACTTACGAAAAAGGCGCACCTCTTTTGTGAAATAAGCTATTAGGAGGGTTGTTCACCGGAACTACGACCCAAAGGGACAAACATTTTTAAGGAGATTCGCTCCCACTACGTCCCCCGTTTGCAAGTTTTACTTAAGGGAGTTACCCTAAGTTTGTTGATTATTCGGTAAACCAAAAAAATAGTTTTGTTTATAAATTTTCTCTTTTCATTTGTTTGCATAGTGCATGCGCACTAGAAATTCCTATTTTCCAAATAATCCACTCGTAACCATTCCGAGACGTCAAAATAAAAGACGTGCTCCAAACGTAGTCGAACCCGAGCTTCGTACTATCGTTGAAGTTGCACCGATGGCGGAACGAACAATGGAGGAGCTACTCCAAGCACCCACGGAAGGGTATGGAGAAGCTATCGTTATTCCGGAAATTAATGCGGATCATTTTGAGATTAAGACAAATTTGTTACAACTAGTTCAAGCTAGTCCATTTCATGGTTTCGAGAGGGATAATCCTCACACTCATATCAACAATTTCAAGAGGATTACTTCGACTTTAAAGTTTAGGGGAGTTCCGAACGATGTTATTAAGCTAATGATGTTTCCATACTCACTCGAGGGGATCACTAGGATTTGGTACGATAAAGAGCCTCCTAATTCAATCTTGACTTGGGATGATCTTGTAACCAAATTCGTGAATCGATTTTTCCCTCCCTCGAAAACCACTCACCTTAAGAATGAAATCTCTCGTTTTACTCAAAAATTCGATGAGACATTTAGTGAAGCATGGGAACGATTTAAGGAATTGCTTAGAGCTTGTCCTCACCACGGATTCTCGGAGTTAACCCAGATAGATACTTTCTATAATGGTTTAAATGACAATGATCAAGACTCCTTGAATGCCGCGGCGGGTGGAAATCTTCTGAGTAAGACTACTAGAGAGGCCTTAAACATAATTGAGAATAAATCAAAAGTTCGTTATTTAAGAAACAAATCGAATGTTTCTAGGATGAATACGACTTCTAGGGAAAGTTCTAGTAAAACGGATGAGAGAATCGATAAGCTTGCGGATCAAATTTCGACCTTACTTGAAGTTGTTACAAAGAAAGTTGTCACTCCCGCTTCGGTTAAAGCGGTTGAGGATTCTTGTGTTATTTGTGGTGGTGCTCATGCTTACTACAATTGTCCTAATACCGATAGCAATCAACCGAGTGTTTGTGCGGCAACAGGGACTTACAATCAAGTAGCCCCTCCAAACCGTGCTAGCAACCAAATGGCACCACCTGGTTTTGCTCCGGTGCAAAATAGTCAAAATAGGTATAATCAAAATCAAAATCAAGGACAAGGGAATAATTTTAATCGGGGGAATAATTTTCATGGAAATCAAGGTTTTCAAGTTCAAAATAATCATGCTCCAAATTTTCAAAATCAAGGATTTCAAAACCAACCTTTTCAAGCTCATAATAATCAAGTTCAACAAGGTTTTCCAAACGATTTTTTGAGTTATGCAAAAGCTAATGAGTCAATAATGAGAAACATGCAAAGTCAAATCAATGAATTGAGGGGTAGTTTTAGTAAACAAGAGGAGAATCTTAGAAAGAATTTGAACAATGATATGAGGAGTATTTTAGGTAGTTTCTTCCAAAACCAAACCTCAACTTCGGGTACTCTTCCGAGTAATACCATTCCTAACCCAAAGGGTGAGATGAAAGCTATCACTACTCGAAGTGGTGTTGCTTATGAGGGACCCTCGATTCCTACTAATCCTTCTCCTTTCGTTAATATTAAAACGAGGGACCCTCGATTCCTACTAATCATTCTCCCACAAAGTTTAGTGGATGAGAAACCGAGGGAGACACACGGATAAGGATCCAATCGTCCGCAAAATCGTATTAGCATAACTAATTTCCAAGGTAAGTACCCTCAATCAACCTCGGTTATTCCCATTCCTATTCCAGAACAGGTAACCCGGTGTTCCGAAGACTTTACCTAAGCCTAGTATTCTGTATCCTTCGAGACTTAATGATCAGAAGCTTCGTGAAAAAGCTACTAATTTAATAGAGAAGTTCTTCCAAATCTTTCAAGATTTGCACTTCGACATTAGCTTCGCGGATGCTTTAATTTTGATGCCAAAATTTGCCTCTACGATTAAGAATTTGCTTACGAATAAGGATAAGTTGTTTGAGTTAGCTAAAATTCCGTTGAATGAGAATTACTCAGCGATGCTCCTCAAAAAGCTTCCCAAAAAGCTTGGAGATCCTGGCAAGTTTCTTATACCATGTGATTTCCCGGGAATGGATGTATGTCACGCCTTGGCCGATCTTGGCGCGAGCATAAATCTTATGCTTCTTTCCATTTGGAAAAAGTTATCCTTACCCGAACTCACTCCCACTAGGATGACTTTAGAGCTAGCGGATCAATCCATAACTCGTCCTAAAGGAGTCGCCGAAGACGTTTTCATCAAAGTGGGAAAATTTCACTTTCCTACCGACTTTGTTGTTGTTGATTTTGAAGCCGATCCTCGAGTACCTCTCATACTTGGGAGATCCTTCTTGAGGACCGGCCGTGCTTTAATCGATGTGTACGAAGGAGAACTTATCTTAAGAGTCGGTAAAGAGGAATTAGTCTTTCGTGTTGATGGCACTCCAAAACATTCTCAAAAGCATACAAACAAATCAATTAATATGATTAATGTCATTGATGTCACAGTTTAGTTTAAAAAAATCAAATCATCTTTCGAGTGGCAGTACCACTCCGCTTTCTGATTCTTGTCCTAGTCTCACATCTTTTGAGACTAGTAATTCTCTTCTTGAGAAGTTCATCGATGAACTTGCTCTTCTTGACTCATTTCCACCGGGAAATAAGGATTTTGATTTCGAAGCCAATCTTGAAGAAATTAAATGGTTGCTTAACCATGGTCCGTCATCAAATTTTTTACCAAAGAATACGATTGATCCTAATCCCGAGAGGTTCACCGACGAACCTGCTCTAGTTTGCTTACCTCCACCGGGAGATGACGACAATGACAAATCATTTCTTAAACAGGATGTTCAAGAAGAAAATTTCCAAATTTATTCAAATCCTCTTTTTGAATTTGATGACAATTACAACTCTAGTGATGTAAATCCTCTCTTTAACGAGATGGTAGAGGATGACAAGAGCACGGACTCCAATGTTTCTAAATCTGATGAGCCAGTTGTACTTAACACATTATTTTCCAATGAGAATGTGTGTTTCGACCCAGGGAGCGATATTGATAAGATTGATGCTTTTCTAGCTATGGAAGTTTCTACGAATATTAAGGAAGGCTATTATGACTCGGAGGGAGACATATACTATCTTGAGAGTTTGCTTAGTGATGATACCACCCATAATTTCTCCTCCGGGGTGTTTTTCGATCATGAACCACAACACCTTAAGGATGAATCCAACCATGATACTTTGATAGTTTCCTATCTTAAGAATGATCCTCTCCACCATGAATTCATCAGTGAACCCATAACAATTTCTCCAAGAATTGTTAGAGAGCACGAGGAATATCTTAGTCGTATGTGGTGGCTATGCGTTAATTCATCTTCCCGACCGCCAAAATTTTTTCATACTAGTTCAAATACGATCATCGAGTTTCTTCCCACATTTCCTATCCCCGTTGAGAATAATGATTCTATTAGGGAAGAGATAGATATTTTTTCCGGTCTGGATGACTCAAGACCACCGGGTTTTGAGAATGATGATTACGAATCAATTGATGACAATAATCCTACTCCCCTTTCTGAGTTCGAATCATTCAATTCGGGAAATTCAACCATTAATGTCATGGAAGACATCCCCATTGATGTAGCTCAGGTTTTTCCCACCCATCCCACCTTTCATATGGATTTCGACTTCATTCCTTCTCATGATGATCTCGGATCCGATCTTGACATTTCTTCTTCTTCCGGAGATAGAAACAAGATTTACGATCCGGGGATATGCATTGAAATCGAATCCATGAGATTTCTTGCTACTTTTTCACTCGTGATTGACAATTTACTCCCAATTTCATCCAAAAATGAAAACAAAGTTTTCAATCATGGTGTTCTTGCTTCAATGGAGAAATATCCTCCTTTTTCATCACATCGGGGCTTTTTCTCAAGATTGTATACGGATCACTCGGCTCTTAAATACCTTCTTAGTAAACAAGATGCTAAGCCGAGATTGCACCGTGGTTCCTCCTCCAACAAGAATTTGATTATTACATCGCGATAAAAAAGGTATGAAGAATCTCGCGGTCGTATCATTTATCTAGACTTGAGAATCCTCATAAGGATGTGTTAGAAAATAAAGAAATAAATGAAAATTTTCCTTTAGAAACTCTTGGAGTTATATCTAGTGGAAGTACCCCATGGTTTGCCGACATTGCAAATTTCCATGCGGGGAATTTTATCGTAAAAGGGATGTCGTTGTCCAACAAAGAAGAATTCTTCAAGGAAGTTAAACATTACTTTGGGACGATCTCTACTAATTTCGGATTGTTGCAGAATAACTCATTCGACGGGGTGAGCTATATGGCCAAGAAGCTAGTGTAACCTCAAACTTGTCATGAAGACCCACCGGGGGGGCCATCAAGGTGCCAATTCTCAACCGCAAAGAAAGTATTTGATGCCGGTTTTCTTTTGCCAACCATAAATCGAGAAGCCCATTCTATGATCAAATCTTGTGATACTGCCAACGTAAAGGCAAAATTTCACAAAGAAAATGAAATGTCTCCAAACCACTATTCAATGTTGAGAAATCTTTGATGTAAGGTTATCGATTTTATGGACCATTCCCGTCTCATGAGGGAAAAAAATACATTCTCTGTAGCGTTTACTACTTATCAAAGTGGGTAGAATTGAAGGCGCTCCCCACTAATGATGCTCGAGTTGTAGTAAAATTCTTGAAATCTCTTTTTTCGGCCCTAATTACGGAACTCCTAAAGCTATTATAAGCGATCGTGGGACCTATTTTTGTAATGATAAATTTGCTATAGTAATGTCTAAGTATGAGGTCACTCATCGTCTTGCTACTGCTTATCATCCACAAACGAGTGGACAAGTTGAGGTTTCAAATCGTGGTTTGAAACGTATTCTTAATAGTGACTGTTGGAAAAACCATGGCTCGTGTGTCAACTAAGTTTAGAATGAAGCTTTAGGTCATACCGTACCTCTTTCAAGACACCGATTGGTTGTACTCCTTAAAAAGACTCCTTGTACAGAAAGTATAGTCATCTACCAATTGAGTTAGAGCATATAGCATATTAGGCACTTGAAACATGCTAATTTAGATCAAAAAATCACGAGGTGATCACGGAAGCTCACCTTAATAGACTTAATGAACATCAGATCAATGCATACTAGAAATCTTTTATATAAAAAGAGAGGATGAAGAATGCTTCATGACGACTAATAGAATCAAGAACCGCGCATTTTCAATGTTGGTGATCGAGTTTGACTCTTCAATTCTTGTCTAAAGATATTATTGGGAAAGCTTAAAACCCGTTGGTTAGGACCTTTTACCGTCACCCAAGTTTTTCCATATGGAACCATCGAGTTATCTCAACCCGATGGTCCAAACTTTAAGGTGAATGGTCATCGTGTGAAGCATTACTTTGGAGGGGACATACCATCAAAGGTAGTCCCGGATCTCCAAACCATCCCTATGGACAACTAAATGCGGGGATCGAGTCAAGCTATGTGACTCGGTTACCA
This sequence comes from Tanacetum coccineum, assembly GCA_026074375.1. Lineage (NCBI taxonomy): Eukaryota > Viridiplantae > Streptophyta > Magnoliopsida > Asterales > Asteraceae > Tanacetum > Tanacetum coccineum. The sequence continues at coordinate 5,976 of BQNB010019127.1, forward strand.
AAAACAAAAGCTTCTTCATGGAAGGCACCCCAAGCTTATCCTTTTAATACTTATTTTAATGTGTTGAGGAAGGCTTTGTACATCTCCGATTCTTGTTGTTTGTGCTTGTGATTGTTTGTAGGATTGACCCAAAAATTTTGAAGACTCTCGTGTTCGGTGTTTTGTCCCGGTCCACTCGAGCTTCCTAGCCTTTGCTTGCCATTAGTTTGGGGAAATCCGATATCCTAGATTATTATCGACTAACATCTATCTTTTAGCATACTTAATAAACGGCTTAAGATTTTTGTGATACTTTCTCCATGCTCGGATTATGCATTCGACTCTTTGAGTTCTAGTATGGGGTTTTGAGCCTTAGACTAGGAAACATTGAGGACAATGTTTAGTTTTAGTATAGGGTGGTATATGTTTGATATGATCTTACCTAATTTTGCCCGTTGTTCTCATGTACCCCTTTTTCCAGCAAAAATTTTAAAATTTTAAATATATTTAAAAGTTCAGTTTTTAAAAAATGATGAAATTTAAAAAATTAGTTGATAAAAATAATAAGTGTTTTGACACGAATGTTGGCTTTCCGTTAGTGAGAACAAAAGTAAAATTTGACCCGACCGGTTTTATATCTTAGCTTTCTCCTTAACATAAATGAATTGAAATTTGCTAATCTTTTATACAAGGAGCTATAAAAAGCAAGTCTAGCTTGAAAAAGTCAAGATTTTGCAAGTTCCCATAATTGATTTTAAATATGCAAAGATCGATCTATTTGGCTAAGTATTCACTAATTTATTTATTAGGAATTTTAAATTGTGAAGAACAAGAGATGATAGAGTAGAATATAAGTTTTGATGCTAAACGTGGAATAGTTGGATTTCTTTATACTCATAGTATGTTAATTGTGGGCTTTTTCTCCATTACTTGTTTCAACACCTTATAATAATTGTTAATAAATAGAGTTGTTGCGTTTTTTTGTTAATAAATTAGTTTCAAGAGAAGTTTCTTTATTCCTTTATGATTAAAATAAGTAACATCAGGAATACTTAATTTGGCATACTATGATGTACACATTAATAAATAGTTTTGCTTTCCCTTAAAGAGCCTTAGGAATATTGGGGTAAATGAAAATTAATAAGTTAAATTATAGCCATAATTACATTCTTAAAGATCCTAAGGGTAATGGAATGGATATTGTTGTTTAATTTTTGTCTTGTTTGTACCTTAAAGAGCCTTAGGGTATATGGTGCAAATAAGATTGGTCCATTTATGTCTTAAAGAGCCTAAGGGTATATGACATGAATGGTGCCGTGCTTAAGTAACCCAATAAAAGCCAAATTTTGGTCGCCTCGATGTGGACTTATTTTTGATGACATTTGATCTTTTGAAAAGGGCTAGGAACTATTTATTGCGTCTTAACCGTTACTCTTTATTTTTTGGAATTAATAAGTATCGAAATAAAGTCTTAAAGAGCCTTCGGGTATATGACTTAAATAAAATCTTGAGATACAAAATTAGGAAATAAGGGAGGAAAAGTAAGTACACAATTAGCTCTTATGAGTAGTGTTAGCATCATTACTTGTATTTTACAATGATCTTGTTTTTAAGCTTGGCTTGGAGAGGTGAAAGTCGGGGACGATGAATTTATCCATTTGGACACTTCTTGTGCTTTTTGTTCCGTGATCCTAAAAATTATCAATGAATAATGAAAACAATACATTATGTCACACATGAATAAGTTGTAAGTTGTAAATCAAGAAAATCATAAAAATGGAAAAACTTTGAAAAATGGGAAAGTTAAGAAACTTTCCCCACAAAAGATTTTGCTACTTTTCAAAGGATTAGTTTGGGGAGGTTTTGGAGTATTTGGTTTTAGAGCATATAATATTGCGTGAGGACACGACAATCACTTAGTTTGGGGAATTTTGATATGTGAGAAATCACATATCCATTTTATATCGAAACAAACCCTTAAATGATCAAAATGTCCAAAAATATGCTTGTATTTGTGTATTTTGTTGTTTGTGAATGTGTAGGTACGGATATGCAAAAATCATAAGAAAACGGTCAAAACCGGACAAACACGGACACGGGAACGGATAGAGTACACAAGAGCCAGGAGATTGCTATCAATGGTCATCAAAGTCAACAAAGTCAACCCTTGGTCAACCCACAAAACGACAAAATCCTCAAAATGCCAAAAACAGCCCTCAAAGTTTAACACATTCATAAATGGTCCCTAAAACCCTAACACCGTTAGCCTTTTATTAATAAAGGACTAACGGTCGTTAGTCTCTTATAACAAACCCGAGCCCAACACTTACCCCGGCCCAAAACTTATATATAAGCCCAAAGTCAAACCTATATTTACCCGGGTCAAACCTCTCAAACGTATAAAGGGTAAAAAGGCGGGAAAAGTGGTTTACCACTGTTCACCGTCTTCTTCATTTTACCACGCATCAAAAACAAAGGGTAAAACCCAATTAGCTACGTGGAACAAAGATTCGAGTACCAAGTGCTATTGTCAGCAAAGAAAACGTCACCAAGAGCTCTCATTGGTCAATTTGGACAAAGGGAATGACATGTGGGATGTAAACAAACACACCTTTGATGGAATTTTGTACTATATCCTTTGTAAAAGAAGCACAAGAGGGGAATCAAACCACGGATTGCCACGCTGGCAATCCGTGTGCTCATTTTGATCTAAGGGCCACGACATAGGATCCAATGATTGCCAAGAATTCAAGGGTTAAGATCAAGACTGAAGGGGAGCATGTAAGAAGCCTAGAAGCATCCTCTAGCTCCTATAAATACAAGGCTGCCTCACTCACAACATATCTTCTTTTTCTCTTTTAGTGTTCTTAATCTTGTAATTTTCTTTTAAAGCTTTTAGTTAAATGTAATTTCGATTTCAGTAGTTTGTACTCAATTCAGTTATTAATAAAAATTGTTTTTCAATTCTATCTTTCACTAATTTGCAAAAATGTTTGAAAAAGTTTTTGTTACTGTTTCATAAGCTCCCAAAGCTACTCATAAGCTACTAAAAGCTCATATACTTGAATTCTAAATGGAATTGGATGGTTGCTTATAGAATTCAAGTAGGTAATAGTGCTTAAGGGTCAAGCTTTAGGATTAGACTAGGAATTGGAATTAAGCTTAAGCTATAAGCTTAAGCTGATGGTTTAAGCTTAATTGTGAGCAATCACCTCTGTTTAGCTGAGGTGTGAGGTACACTTCCCTTTAAATTTCATTTAATCTATCTGTCTTTAGTATTCTAACTTAATCCTGCATATTAGCTTATTGATTGCTTAGTCTACTTATTTGTCTGCTTATTTTTGTTAGTTTAGCTTACTTATGCTTATTATAGTGGTTTTATGCTCATAGTGCTTAAATATTAGTATGAAAACTTAGTTTATATGTTTTTGTCTTAAAACAGTTAAAAAACCAAAAAAAAAAAATTAGCATAGTATTATAGCTTATTAGTTTTGCTTATTCAGTTGATTAGATCTGCTTATTATGTTTGTTAGAAGCGTATTGATATCTGGTATTAAGAGTTTGAGCTTTATTTCTTTATCTTATTAGCTGAATATGAATCAAAGTAGTTTAAAGGGGTGTTTGGGTCAAGCAGTACTAACTTGAGTTAGTACTGCTGGACTCCATTTAGTTTTTAGCTTGACTTTTAATTCCATAATTAGGCTCATTAGGATAAGGTTTAAGGATATTTGTGGGTTTAAATTAGTTTTCATTCAAAGTAATTAGTTATAGTTAAGATCTGTTAGCTTAGGATCAGTTCATTATGCATTTTTAGCTTAAGTTAGTCATAGCTGTTTTCATTGATTAGAATAATCTAGTTTTGGTGTTTTGAAGTAGTAGACATCAAGCCTTAAGCCTACACTTGTTAGAATTGGATTTGGATCACTTGAGTGCACACTGCATCAGATAGAAAAACTGTCAATTAGCCTTTTTCTAGCTTAATTTTCAAAATGTTTTTCAAAAGCTGTTTTTAGTAGTTTAGGGGTCAAGGTTTAAGTAGGTATAGGGATTATTGACATAAGGATCCTTTAGCTTATTGAAAAACAAGCTCAAAGTTACCTTAAGGACTGTTTGGATTAACAGTTTTCATTAAGTGCTTATTAGAGATTTATAGCTTATTGCCTGTAGTTTTTGCTTGATTTTTGTTTTTTCTAGATTATTAGGTTAGTATTTAGTAGAATATAGCTTATTAAGGTTAAGTGTTAGCTTATTTTGCCTTTTCATAGAAAAACCAAAAACATAAAAATCAACATAAGTAGCTTTTTCATTGTGCTTTTTCATTGCTAATTTGAATTTCAAAATGTCTTTTGTTTATGGTTTCAAGTAGCTTTTAGATCAGGCTTTAAGTAGGTATAGCTTATTAGTTCATAAGGTTCCATTTGCTTATCTTAAATTAAGCTCAAAGTTGCCTTTTGAGGCTGTTTGGTAATCAGTTTTAGACTAAAATGCTTATTTGACTTTTGAGCTTATGGCTTATTCTTTCTGCTTGTTTCTAGTTAAATTTTGCTTATTATATTAGATTTAGGGTAGTAGTAGCTTTTTACTCTTAGACTTAGCTTATTCTAGCTTTTAGTATGCTTAAGTTTTGAAAATAAAGGATTAAAGCTATCTGTTTGTTTTAAAGCTAATTTCTAGCTTATTTCTTAGCTTTCACAAAAAGCTTCTTTTATAAATTTTGCTTATTTCTATCTGTTTTACAACTTGTTTTTAAGAATTTTGAAAATAAAAAAATAGCAAAACAAGAGGCCATGGATTCGAACCCATGACCTCCTGCTTAGCACACACTCGTCCCACAACACACACACTCATACCATCGCACCAGACCAGGGCTATCTGTCATGATAGCCCAACACTAACTTTTTATACACACTTTTCATTTCATTTTACATTTAAAAGCCGTAGCTTATTTTCCACCTTTTAGGGCTTTTCGTTTCAGCTTATTTCCAGTTATCATTTTTATAAAATCAAGCGTAGTGTTTTACACTTTTAGTAAATTTTCTAGATTTTTAAAGTTAGTTTTGCTAATTTTAGACATTTATTTTTATTAAAAACTTTAAAAAGTCATAAAAAATAGAAAAATAATCCAAAAAAAAATAATTTTCTTTTTTATAAAATTTTCTTTTATTACATTTAAGGTTTAGGGTTAAAAATTTCTTTCATAGGGTCAATATTTTGTAAATTCATTTTTTAAAGAGCGGGATTTCATACCCGTTCTCATTTTCTTCATTTTTCAACCTTAATCACCCTCGTTTTAGAATTTCCTTAGCTTTTTGTTAAAACTTAGTTGTTTAAGATTAGAAAAAGTTTATAAAATCATTTAGGGTTTAATATTAGTGATTTTGCTTATTTGTCGCGTTTTTCTTAGTTCCGTTAATGTTTTTCATAGTTAATTTTAAATGTGCCTTTATTTGATCACTAGTAGGATTTTAGAAAACAAACATCTCTGAACCAATTTAAATCATTGTCCGAATAAGAACGGAGTCTTAATTTCATAATTCTTTGGGTAAAACGACCCGGTAATCACTTACCGGTAAAAACGTAGAATATATATTTTTGTGTGAATTTTCCTTAAGGGTGACTTGGGAATTTTCCATACTCTTATATTATATTACGCGTATTATAATTTGCTACATCAGCTCCCCTTTTTGTATTTTAGTGGGGAATGTTTTATTTGGTGTAGAAGCTTCCATTTTGGGGAGGAAAACCAGATTTGAATTTTTATGTTTAAATAAAACATTTCTTTTATTTAAAAAGCATTTTTGTATTTATTTTTGTAAAAATACTTATGTGAAAATGTGTTGGTTAAGAAAAAATATTTTCTTGATAACTTAAACATGTTTAATGATTTGTTTATACATACCTTAAGTAATTTACATTAGAAATGGAAATTATCGATTAATAATTTGTAAACGTTTATTTTTATCGTAAACGTTTTTTACATTTTGTTATCTTCAAAACATCGAGAGGTCGAAAAATATAAATAACATTTTTAGACATTATTTGTATTAACAATCTCCCCCTTTTTGATAATGACAAAATATAAACTCATTTATGTAAAAATAAAAATTTCAAATTATTAATGAGTTTTAATCTATTTCTCCCCCTTTTTCTCGAAGTCAAAAAGGATGATCGTCGAGTTGTAGAGAGAAAGAAATCGACGATGCCAAGACTCGCCCTTGATGTATGCTCCCCCTCGTTTGGGGCACTAATGGATCGATCTTATGAGATTATTGCTACAAAACAAGGTGAGAATTACAAGTGCAAGAAAATATTTCCAACTAGTAGCAATATAGCAATTCATGCAAGTAAACCATAAAGTAGTTTCATTCATCACTTAAGAAACTTAATACAAGAAACATGGATTGCAAGCATTACAAACATAAAATAAAGACACATTAAGACATAAAGCTAGACTAGTTGATTCTTGAAATCTAGGAGATGCCACAAGTAAAAGATGAATAAGCGATTATTTGAAGAAATTAAACATATTAGAATGTTTAATTATTGTAGGTCGAAAAGGGTAAGGTAGGTGGGTCATGGTTTGGTGGGGTGCGAGTTTGAGGTATGAGACATGTGAGAATAAATTGAATGAAGTTGATCTTATTTCTCAAGGAGTGGAAATGATTTTGAGTGTACCTACAACAATGACAAAAGCTTGAGTGAGACTCAACTTGAGCATTGGTAGGAGGACGAATCAAGGGCGATGGTGGTAAAGGTGGTGCACGAGAATAGGCATTAGGTGGGTTTTGAGTTTGAGATTCAAGGATGGAGGAGATATTGTGAAGTTGGTTAATCATTTGGTCTCTAAGTGGATTATGGGAAGATGATGAAGGAGATTGAGGATTGACTCTTGGAGGAAGCGAAGGTGAAGCATTTTGAGAAGAAGGTGGAGATTTTGGTGTGAGTGTTGTCCGCCTCCAAACTTGTCTTACCGAGATTCTAGGTTTCCTAGAGAAATTTGGAGGAGGGTTTGAACAAGACATTTATGATGAAGATGAAGAGGATAAAGAAGATGAAGAAGGTGATGATGAAGTGTGAGAGTTGAGTGACTTAGATAATGGAAGAGATATGATAGAATGGAAAAGCATGGCTTGGATAGAAAAAGATGCAAAAGATGGTTTAGCTAAACAGGGAAGTGCCAGCTTGAGGTTATAGGTAGGAGGGTCAAAGATACAGAAAAAGAGGCAAGACTGCAAAATTCGTTCCCTACTATCGGCGGTCCTATAAAGGTTGGCGGTCCCATATATATTTGGGGGCCGCCTATGCTTTATGGGGGCCGTTTTCTGGGAAGCAAAATTTTCCAGTTTGACCCTCTTTTTGTCTAGTGGCAGCAGCATCTTCTAAATTCAAGGTTCAATTAGTCCTAACTTAACAATAGAGTTTAAAAGCTAAATATACATCTTCTAACTAAGCATATAATGATCAAACATGCATGGCATTTTCATATAGTCAAAAGGACCGCATGATAATTCGCCCTTAAACCTGCTTGTCACCCATGTTGCCTTTGAGACTGTTTAGACCCTAATTCTAGTTGGTGGAGACTTATGTACTTTCCAAGCTTATGATAGAATACATGCTATGACTGAGCAATTAAGTGATCACCCAAAGTGAAACACTTAGATTATTAATGAGAGTTGAGTATTTTTGATCCCCTTTTCGCGAGGTGTTTGGCTCTGGTATTTTCTAGCATAAGTAACTTATAAATTCATTTCTCCAAGTTAAATTGGGGAAAGCTTTTTATGAATTATTCTAAAGGGTTCTACTTGAGGGCAAGTAGAAGTCAAGTGGGGGGATATTTGAAAACATCAAATAATTGATACATTTTAATATCAAATTCCCTATGAATATGCTTATAAATATGTTGTAAATATCTGAAAACATTAATTAATTGCTTATATTTAGTTTTCAGGGACCAAGTAAACATTTTAGCAAAAGACGTGGGATTTGGACATAAATGCACTAAATTGAAGAGTTCAAGGCATTTTACGACGCAACGTAACACCCCCGAGGGATTACGCCGTAACATATTCTAATGAAGAAATGAGTCATCACACCTTTTACGGCATAAAGCATCTCCTACTTTACGCCGTAACATTTAAAATCCATAGAAGATGATTTATCCGAGTCAGCGTTACGGCGTAACATAGGCGACAAGGTTACGCCGTGACATCATTTTAGCCTAGAAGATTGGAAGCTTACATAGCAGGGTTACGGCGTAACGTCTCATAAGGGTTACGGCGTAACAGTTTCGAATTATATAAATAGAGCCCTCATCCGGCTCATTTAGCATCACTCACTTCCACAACTCACCACACAACCTCAAGGGGTGAACCAAACCCCCAAGGTTTGAAGCATTTCACCAGAAGGTCCAAGGGAGAAGTCACTTTACTTAATACTTGTATTTAATCGTTCATAACATTCAGTGTATGAACAATGATGATTCAATCCATGTCTACTTTCATTAATTCTTGCATTTCTGTTACCATGAGCGGCTAAGCACTCTTAGTGCTGGCCTAACCATGTATTTGCTATTGATATGATTGTTATTTCCTGTTCAATTATGGTTTTGTTGGATATCCTTGTATCCTTTCATTGATCCTTGGGTTTTGGTAGTTTAGAGGGTGGCTTAGATCTTGTTAATCCTGTTACTAGACTTACCATATTAAACCTGGGATTAGCGAGATACTAGGGTAGCTTGACACCTATCCCTAGTGTAGGAATTTACCATATACCGCCTTTGCCATATTAAATACTTAAAAAATACTGGAACTCTTTCAAATGGGGTTAATAATCGATTTAGATTATAGATTGGTCTTAAGGATAGTTGGGGATTAACCACTACAAACTTGGATGCCCTGCTCGTGTGATCGTAGGGGAATGTGGGATCGCAGAGTAAGTATAGGGCAAACCTCAAATGCCAATTCGGGTCTGTCGATATTAGAACCACTAATGGAGTTTATAATTGAACATTGCACAGGAAAATGTAATCATAGCATTAGTAATGAAATAGTTAGGTTAGGACGCTTTTCTCCCTGAATTCTTCTATCACTTTACTTTATTGCATTTACTTTTCTGTAGTTATTAAAATCAACTTAAAAACTATTTTCAAATGTGACATAATCAAATTAGAACTAGTAAACCTTAGCTCTTGGGACGACCTCCGATTTACCAAACTACTGCACTATATACGACCGGGTTCTCTGCCCGTTAGTACGTGTATCTGTAGACAAGATTTATAAATTTAAAACTTGGCAATTAATTATTTAAAACAATTTTACGCATCAAGTTTTTGGCAACTTGATGCGTAATTTCTTTTGAATAAAAACTACCCCAGGTTTTACATTTATAAAACCCTAACTACCTCGACTATTCTTACGCACTAAAGAGCAGTATACCCTATCGTGTATAGTGTAGTGATTGGTAAGTACGGGTGTCGACCTAAAGAACGGTTTGTGTCTTTAATTGTCTGACTGGTTTATTATTTACCTAAGAAAGCAGGAAAGAAAGCATGTTTGAGTTTTAGTAGAATTATTGCAGGATGCTTAGGTGGTAGCCTTGTTGTCGAAAAGGGAATTGGTATAGTGACAGACAACTAGGAAGGATAGCCGCATTTAATGATCTTATGTGCAATGTCTAATTACAACCTTAGAAGGGGTCTAAATTCGTTAGGTCTAGTTTTGTAGATGTAACTAACCTATGTGTACTTAGTGAAATGGACTCGGAAGGTGAATTAACCTATTCTCAGTTTACAGTGATTAAGGATTCCTTTTAATTATGAGATATACTTTATCTAACAGGTGGTCTCCTATTAGCTCGCACTTCTAACCAGGGAATTAATGCTAATGGTTCTAACCTCATGGGTAAAGGGTGAACAACTACAAGTGTTGGTCTCCTGTAATTAATCGTGTGTACAAAGGTAAGCGGATCACTCAAACCTCGTATACACTCAACCTCATATCAAAACCTAGCAGGGAGTTCAACAATTTCAAAACATACTACATAAATTAATAAAGGTGAAACTAAAACAATAAGATCATAAATTAATAATCATAAGGATAATTAATTAATTAAATGTAAATGAACAATTAATAAAGCATAATAAATAATCATAACATCAATAATCATATTTCTAGGTCCAATAAGTCAAAATAACATAATTAATTTGACCACAGAAAATTGAAGTATAATTACAAACTGTGCTAGATCAGTGCTCTCGATCCCCTAGTCGAACGCCATGGCAAACCCCGAAGGGTTTGCGCTATACCCTACGGCTGCGTGCCTTTTTCTCCTTTTCTTTCTTGTCGGCAAACCACACAGGAACCAATTGAATATGAATGCATAATGCATTCTTTTTGTAATACATTTGAAGTTTGCCTATTGTACGAGTTCAGCCCCTCTTCTTTGTGATGTTTTTGTAAAATTTAATGAAACTTCGTATCTTTTGTGCAACAATGGCTCCTGTGATGACTCATACTTTACGGCGTAATGGCATTGACCACGTTATGCCGTAAACCTTTTGACGCAACATTTCTTCAATTAGTATTAAAATATGTTACGGCGTAATTACTTCGACACGTTACGCCGTAACCCTTAGTCAGCATTAATATTTTCTTTAATAAATATTTTACGGCGTAAAGTTCCTCGTCAGCACCAAATCTTCGTTATTAATAATTGATTACGGCGTAACTCTTGCGGGACGTTACGCTGTAATATCTTCTATAATGCGGTTTTTGTCGTATTTTCTTTATTTTGCCGTTTTTCCACATCTTTTCCGTTCCAATGCCTTTAATTGCCTGAATTCGAAATATAAATGAATTAAGTACCGAATTCATATAAAAATGATATAAAGTGAGGCAATAAACGCGAGAATTTGATATATAAAAGTATTAAATATTTGATGTTATCAAATATCCCCCACTTGACTTCTACTTTCCCTCAAGTAGAACTTGTTAGAATAATTCATAAAAAGATTTCCCCAATTTGACTCAGAGAAAGGAATTTATAAGTTACCTGTGCTAGAAAACATCAAAGCCAAACACTTCACGAAAAAGGGATCGAAAACACTCAACTCTCATGACTAATCTAAGTGTTTCATTTTGGGGTGCTCACTCAATTGCACAGTCATAGCATGTATTCTATCATAAGCTTGGAAAGTACACAAATCTCCACCAGCTAGAATTAAGGTCTAAACAGTGTCAAAGGCAACAAGGGTGACATATAGGTTTCAGGGTGAATCATTTTGCAACCTTTACCAAAAGCGTTACACCAACAAGGGCGACAAAATCATATATACACATCCATAACGATAGAATAGACATACATGATTGCAATCAATTCCCCCATTCGAGCAAAACTAAAGGCTTAGACTGGAGAATGATATAGGTTAGGATAAAGACATGAGATTTTAATTGTTGTTAAATAAAAACACAAAACAAATAGTCTAAATACACTCAGATTGTCATAACCGGCTACTGTCCATTCAATAGTCCAAGTATCTAAGTCCGAAAATCTGATCTTCAACAATGGGCTACTAGCTCCATTCTTCATAATTATTAAAATGGCTTATAGTTGCACTATCTTTATATTTTTTTAGCACATAGATGCCTTATAGTTGCACCATCTTTTCTTTTGAACATGCACATGCTACATGAGTTTATATCTTTTTATTATTGCCCATGCAACATTTGATACAATAAACACATCCCCACACTTGAGATAAACTATATCGAAAGTGAAATATGCACATCCCCCCACTTCAGATGAACAATATCGAAAGTGATGATACAGGGGGTCTTTATAAATCATTAATGATAGGTCTTCCATAAATGCATAAAATTTTTCCTACCCATTCCCCCAAACCATGGACTTAAGTAGCCAGATATTTTAACACAAAGAAAATAAAGACTACAAGGTAGGCTAAGGTGAAATGGTGTAACGAAACATATAGGGTTTAAACAGGGATTGGCTTAACAAGGTGATCTAGGGGTATCTTGCACTAACATTGAGTGCAACAAAGGGTTTAACACGGGGTGGTCGACAAGTCAGTGTGACAAGTCGATAAACACATACATAAAGGCTATTTGGGTGAATTCCTAATATGTTGCCTTCTTGAACTGCCTATTCCAACTAATCAATTAGGTCTTGAAATGATGTACAGGCCAAGTTCTAAAGTCTACAATACTACCGACATACTCATATTTTTGGTGGATTTTTGTAGTGTGCCCGACAAAGATTAATTCTAGTTTATTAGGAAAAACATGTCAAAATTTTTAAAATTGGCATAATTTTTCAAAGAAAACTAGAAAATCGAAGGCAAATATTAGTCAAGTGATAATTCTACTCCCATCCCCCCACTTGGTTTGTACAATGTCCCTATTGTACAATTAAAGAAATGAAAATTCAAGAACAAGAGTAGAATTAGAACGGAAGACTCCCCTGGATTTACTAGGTAATATGAAGAGACATCATGCTCTAAGCCATGCTCCAAGTCTGCTTCCTCGAGCAACATCCACCATCTCAAATATCTCCACCATCCTCCTGAATAGCATTCCACTAGACTAGTTTGGAATGCTTCCTTGCAGGTTGATTAATATCCTAGCACCCCATCATGTGCATTACTTGTATAGCTGTAAGAAAGACTAATACCAAAAGCATAAACCAAGATAAAAGGCACCATAGCATAAAATATACAAAATGATACAGAATAAACTTAACTCACTTTTGTAGGAATCGCAGTTGCATTTAGCGTATGCAACAAGCCTTTTAAACCACTTGGTGGCCCAAGTGGACGAGTGAAGTCTCGTGAGTGTTTCCAGAGAACAACCCACAAAGTTTATTTCCTTGTACACGGTTTAGAAATGTTTGAAAACTTGAATTTTTAGATTTTCAGAAAGAGGTTACGGCGTAACCCCGGTGGTTATGCCGTAATTGAGTGGTAATTTTGAAAATTTTAGTTTAGTTGTTACGGCATAACCACGAAAAGGTTTACGCCGTAATTGATGGGGTTACGGCGTAACCTTAGGTGTTACGCCATAACTGCTGCTACAACAGCTACATTTACCACACAATTACGGGTCGAGCCGGTCTCGATTTTTCCCTCCTTGCTGCTGAAACTGCAAAAACAAGTGAAAAACATACAAACGAACTAAAATGCAAAAATTGAAATGAGCTAAACTAAAGGATAGGTCGGGTTGTCTCCCGAGTAACACTTTTCTTTTGAACCGAGTCTTTAAGTTAGACTCAAGCCTCAAACACAGGCTTACTTGGACATCACCACACATGTCCATCCTTCTTGTCATCTTGGTTCTTACACCAAGATCTCCTCAACCTGTTAATAATTGCTCAACCTGCACACTAACAAACCTGTGCATTAAATGTGTAAAAAACTAAGAAATAGAAGAAGAGCATACAATATTGGCAAATACTTGACTCAGGAATACCACATAAATAAAAACATTAAGGTTGGCAGGCTCAATATTAAAACAGAGGTGGCATTAGAAAGTATTTTTAAAGGTTCAAGCAATGCCCAAACTATTTTTGGTGTCCCAGACCTAGTTTAGAGGTATGTCGCAACAAGCACTACCAAGTTACGCCATAACCAAGCCTGAGACGATTTTTTTTATTTCACACGTTACGCCATAACCTGATGAACTGGTTACGTCGTAATAGAACAAGGTACGGCGTAATCAAAGGAGTTACGCCGTAAAAACACTTAATCAAACATGCAAGCACACAGAAATAGGAGAAGAACAGAAGGGCAAGCACTCACAAACACATAAACAAACACACATATATCAATCAAACAATCAAAAACAACAAAAACCATTCCCCGACAGCGACGCCAAAAACTTGATGCGTAATTTATTTTAAATAAAAACTATGTCAGGTTTTACATTTATAAAACCCTAACTACCTCGACTATTCCTACGCACTAAAGAGCAGTGTACCCTATCATGTATAGTGTAGTGATTGGTAAGTACGGGTGTCGACCCAAAGAACGGTTTGTGTCTCTAATTGTCTGACTGGTTTATTATTTACCTAAGAAAGCAAGAAAGAAAGCATGTTTGAGTTTTAGTAGAATTATTGCAGGATGCTTAGGCGGTAGCCTTGCTATCGAAAAGGGAATTGGCATAGTGACATACAACTAGGAAGGATAGCCACATTCAATGATCTTATGTGCAATGTCTTATTATAACCTTAGAAGGGGTCTAAATTCGTTAGGTCCAGTTTTGTAGATGTACCTAACCTATGTGTACTGAGTGGAATGGACTCGCAAGGAGAATTAACCTATTCTCAGTTTACAGTGATTAAGGATTCCTTTTAATTATGAGATATACTTTATCTAACAGGTGGTCTCCTATTAGCTAGCACTCCTAACCAGGGAATTAATGCCAAGGGTTCTAACCTCATAGGTAAAGGGTGAACAACTACAAGTGTTGGTCTCCTGTAATTAATCGTGTGTACAAAGGTTAAGCGGATCACTCAAACCTCGTACACACTCAACCTCATATCAAAATCTAGCAGGGAGTTTAAGGATTTCAAAACATACTACATAAATTAATAAAGGTGCAACTAAAACAATATGATCATAAATTAATAATCATAAGGATAATTAATTAATTAAATGCAAATGAACAATTAATAAAGCATAATAAATAATCATAACATCAATAATCATATTGCTAGGTCCAATAAGTCAAAATAACATAATTAATTTGACCACAGAAAATTGAAGTATAATTACAAACTGTGCTAGATCAGTGCTCTCGATCCCCTAGTCGAATGCCATGGCAAACCCCCTATACCCTACGGCTGCGTGCCTTTTTCTCATTTTCTTTCTTTTCGGCAAACCACACAGGAACCAATTGAATACGAATGCATAATGCATTCTTTTTATAATACATTTAAAGTTTGCCTATTGTACGAGTTCAGCCCCTCTTCTTTGTGATGTTTTTGTAAAATTTAATGAAACTTCGTATCTTTTGTGCAACAATGGCCCCTGTGATGACTCATACTTTACGAAGTAACGGCATCGACCACGTTACGCCGTAAACCTTCTGACGCAGTATTTCTTCAATTAGTATTAAAATATGTTACGGCGTAATTACTTCGACATGTTACGCCGTAACCCTTAGTCAGCATTAATATTTTCTTTAATAAATATTTTACGGCGTAACTCCTGCGGAACGTTACGCCGTAATGCCTCGTCAGCATCAAATCTTGGTTATTAATAATTGATTACGGCGTAACTCTTGCGGGACGTTACGCCGTAATATCTTCTATAATGCGGTTTTTGTCGTATTTTCTTTATTTTGTCGTTTTTCCACATCTTTTCCGTTCCAATGCCTTTAATTGCCTGAATTCGAAATATAAGTGAATTCAGTACCGAATTCATATAAAAATGATATAAAGTGAGGCAATAAACGTGAGAATTTGATATATAAAAAGTATTAAATATTTGATGTTATCAGCATATAATGATCAAACATGCATGTCATTTTCACATAGTAAAGAGGTTCACATTATAATAAGCTAAGAAGTTGTTGGATGATAAAATTGAAAGGATCACCCAAGGCACTTGTGATTGCCTCTTACAGCGCTATGTTCTATAGATAAATATCAAAGTATAGTGCATTTAATAATATAAGTAAGAGTACTAATAGAAGATAGCTAAACATATTTCAAGCGTTTTTTTATTTCTTGCTTCCACTCATCATGTCCTTTAGAGCTTTTTCGATTGACCTTAACCCTTTCTGGTATTCATCTCGATCTTGAATTTGGTGGTTTATGATTTCAGTTTGGTATGAGTTAAGGTGTTGACTTTCATGAGGTACGTTTTCAAAGACTCTAAGGACAACATTTGACAAAGGACTAATGAGTTGAGATGATAAAGGAGTGTTAGTGTTAATAGAAATAATGCTTAAAAATGTTATTAATATTTTTTGATCTCTTTACGTTTTGATAATCACAAAATGTAAAAACGATTAATGAAAAATTATTCATAAACAAGTAATTAGTAGTAAATTTTCATTTCGAAAATTTAATCACTTAAAGGTATGAATAAATAAATGCTTAATGCATTTTATGATCAAAAGAATTTTTATTCAACCTTACATTTTTTATAAAAATGTCACAAACATTTTTATAACTTTTACAAAATATTTTTGGATTTAAAAGAAATATTTTATTCAAAATAAATATATTGAATTCAAATTTTATACCTAAAAACAGATAGAAATGTTCCAGAAAACACCTCCCATAGAAAAGACAAAAAAGGAGCGTCTGACCTGGGCGGCCCCCTTAATTATAAGGGCGGTCCACTTAATAATTAAGGGGTCCAGCCCCTATTTAAGGGGACCGCCCAGACAAAAATCCAACTCAGCTGGCCTATAAATACTAGACTATTCTCCACTGTTTTTCTTACCTTTTACACACACTTTCTTTCTGTTCTAAATGAGTTTATACTTTCCCTTTTCCTTTCTATGATCATTTAATCATAAACCTTTTTTTTCAAGCGATCCAAGCTTTGATCCTCAATAGCAAGAAGAATACTTTCCTATCTCAATAAGAAGTAATTATACTTATTGTACGTCCTTGGCAAACCTAGTGCAATGTATCATATCTTTAAATCTTTTGTTGTATATTGTAAAGTGTGTATCGTAGTTGTGTAATACTACTAATTATGTGATCATTGTAAGTTTAGACAGAATCGGGTTTAGCATAGCTAGTAATAGTTTGATTGTGTGATCAAAGTTAGTGAGTTTAGTTAAAGTAAGTTGTGAAGAAAAGTAATAGAAAGGTTGTGAAGGGTAGAGAAGTTGTGAAGTGAAGAATAGTCATGTAGTGAAGAAGAAGTCGTGTGGTGAAGCCAAGAAGTTAATATGTCGTGAAGTGTGTGTATGTTTAAGGATGTCGTATTAGTATTGGGTTGAAGCAAGGATTAGAACTACATTACATTTCACGGAGTGTCGGAAATTAGTTGTAAGCAAATTTTGTACGGGTTTTCTCGCGCTGTAAAGAGGCTAGTTGACATAGTGAAAAGAAACTCCTCGAGGTTTTTGATGCGCGAGGGAGTTAGAGTAGGGCGAAGAGGTGCTTTGTTACCGAATCACTATAAATCCTCGTGTTGTGGTTTGATCTTTCCGATATCTTATCTTTTATCTTTGCATATTTTATTTTATCACTTGTCATACTTACTTGATTATTAAATTGTTCATATTCGTGCATGATTGTGTATTCACATAAAGTCCACTCTAAGTTTTTATAAACACAACAAAACATCAATTAAAAATCATTAAACTAAAAATAACCCCTCTTCTAGTTTTCCACAATTGGTAACCTAGCCAACGTCAAACAAATTTTTAAAATAAACTGTATATTAAAACTTAATACATCTATGAATCAGAAAAATATTTAGATGGGCAATCTATGCAAAACCACCACATTAGAAAGTGATTGATTTATTTATTGAAAATAAAGATTCAAAACTTTTGTGAAAATCAAAAGAAGCTAGATCTTTGGCATATTATTACATATGGTGATTTTTCCTCCAAATTCAATTAATCCCGAAAAACTCAAAAGGAATGAAACTGATCTTTTGATAAACAAAACGATGAACTAAACAAAAAACTTGCAAAAAAATACTTAAAGCCTAAAATGTGATTTATAAATGCTAATAAACCTTTAACCACGTAAAGAATACGAAATAATTTTCAATGTGTAAAACGCCAAAAAAATTGGGATATCTTTATAAATAACTCACCAACTAATAAGTCAATTCAAAGAAATAAAAATCGATCTTTCTGTTCAATAATAAGAACAATTTTATATTTCGGAAGAGGAATCCATATATAATGCTTTTGCTAATTAAAACTATTATTATTAGACTAAAGCACAATGATGAAGTATTATATGTTAGAAAAATTCTTAAGTGGCGACTCAACCTAAATGGTGCTCAAAGGTTATCGACTATTAAGAAGTCACAATATTATAACATCTTCTATCTCTTGATAACTTATAGAACTCAACGTTTTATTAAGTAATAATTAAGAGGTAGTATCGACATGGTCAAAGGCAAAAGAGAACAAAATAGATCTCTTGCTTTGAAGGCCAAAAAGGAATCAAGTGATGAAGATAGCTCGAATTCCGATAATGAAGACGAAGAATACGCTATGGCCGTAAAAGAATTTAAGAAATTTTTCAAAAGACGAGGAAGATTTGTAAGACAACCACGAGACGAAAGAAAGTAATTTCAAAGAAGTAGAAGTGACAAAGATGGTAAAAGTGAAAGAAAATGCTTTAGATGTGGAGATTGTTGGGATTAAAATGTTTCTAAGTGCTATTGAAGTTAATGTTGCTAGTTATGGAAGTTACTACTGCTGGTTATGTTTCTACTGCTGATGAAGACTACAGGAAATATTCTAAGTCATTAGTATTGCTAGAGTAAAGTTACAACCACTAGTGTAAAAGTTAAGACTGTTAGAGTGTTTTTGCTGCTAGAGTTAAGTTAGTACTGTTAGTATATATGTTAGTACTGCTTATGTGATAAGTATAAGATATTTTTGTAAAAGATACGTAAAGTTATTTGGTTAGAAGATCATGATATCTTAGGAATATATTGTAAACCGACTAGGACTCCTTGGTGTATAAAAGGAGGACCTAGGGTATATAATTAGAGATCATCTAGAAATCGTTTTGTTATAGCTTCAAGGTTTTGTATAACCCTAACACTATCAAGAGTGTTCGTATTAATATATTGAGGCTGAAAGTTTGGTATTATACAATCTTGTTCATTACTATTTTATTGCTTATTCTTCTTAGTATCATAGACTAGATTCCGCAAAGTCTTTGATATATTAAATCAAAGTTTCTACCATAGTTGTCTTAGATTTATTCAATACAACTAAGCCTTTACAAGCTAAGCAAGATCTATTCAAGTGGGATCAACAAGTGGTATCAGAGCTTGTTAAGAAACTTTGAATAAGAAGAAATAATCTACATATACCAGATCTATTTGTTTATGAAAACATGGAGGCAGTATCTTCACCAATGGTTGCTGCTGCAAAACTTCTAGTGCTCAATCCAGGCGAATTTGAGCTTTGGAAAATGAGGATCGAACAATACTTCTTAATGACTGATTATGCTCTTTGGGAAGTAATCTTAAATGGTGACTCACCTCTGCCAATGAGAACTGTGGATGGTGTTGAGACAGCAGTACCTCCTACAACTGCAGATCAGAAGCTAGTAAGGAAGAATGAGTTAAAGGCAAGAGGTACTCTGTTGATGGCTCTTCCAAATGAACATCAACTAAAGTTTAACTCCTACAAAAGTGCCAAGTCTCTGATAGAAGCTATAGAGAAAAGGTTTGGAGGTAATAAGGAGTCAAAGAAAGTACAGAAGACACTTCTTAAACAGCAGTATGAGAATTTCAATGGAAATAGCTCAGAAGGACTTGACCAGATTTATGATAGGCTGCAAAAGCTTATCAGTCAGCTAGAGATTCATGGAGAAACTATTTCTCAAGAAGATCTGAATCTGAAGTTATTAAGAAGTCTGCCATCTGAGTGGAAGACTCATACCCTGATTTGGAGGAACAAACCAGACTTAGAAACTCTAAGCATGAATGACTTGTACAATAATCTAAAGATTTATGAAACTGAAGTTAAAGGGTCATCTAGCACAAGCCAAAACACAAAAAATGTAGCTTTTGTGTCTTCCAATATCACTGGCAGCACCAATGAAGCAGTTAAGACTGCTCATGGTGTTTCTGCTGCTAACTTCAAGGCTAATGCTTCTACTTTACCAAATGTTGATAGTCTGAGTGATGCAGTGATCTACTCCTTCTTTGCTAGTCAGTCTAACAGTTCACAAGTAGACAATGAAGACCTAAAGCAAATTGATCCTGATGATTTAAAGGAGATGGACTTGAAGTGGTAGATGGCAATGCTGACAATGAGAGCAAGGAGATTTCCCAAGAAGATAGGAAGGAATCTAGGTGTTAATGGGACTGATACCATTGGCTTTGACAAGACCAATGTGGAATGCTATAATTGCCACAAAAGAGGTCATTTTGCTAGGGAGTGCAGGGCTCCTAAGTATCAAGACAACAGAAACAGGGAAACAACGAGAAGGACTATGCCAGTTGAGGAAACTACTTCAAATGCTTTAGTATCTTAGTGTGATGGCTTTGGCTATGATTGGAGTGACCAGGCTGAAGAAGGACCTACCAATTTTGCACTTATGGCTTATACTTCTTCAGGTTCTTCAAGTTCTTCAAGCTCAAACACTGAGGTATCAACTTGTTCTAAAGCATGTTTAAAATCTTATGAAACTCTCAAAGAACATTATGATAATCTAAAAAAAGATTTTAATAAGTCTCAATTAAATGTAGGAGCTTATAAAGCAGGTCTAGAATCTGTAGAGGCTAGACTAGATGTGTATAAAAGAATGAGGCTGTTTTTGAGGAGGACATAAAGATTTTAAAACTTGACATTATGTTGAGAGATAATGCACTAACAGAGCTTAGAAAGAAATTTGAAAAAGCTAAATTTGAAGAAGAAGAAAGGGTTGCAAAACAAAGAGAAGAAGAGGCTAACTTAATTTCATGGGATAATACTCGAGCTATAATGGAGGCAGATTATGAGTTAGCTCAGAGACTACAAGCAGAAGAATAGGGAGAGTTGACCATTGAAGAAAGATCAAAACTGTTTGTAGAGCTCATGAACAAAAGGAAGAAGCACTTTGCAAAGCTTAGAGCTGAAGAGATCAGAAGAAAACCACCAACCAAAGCTCAAAAGAGGAATCAAATGTGTACTTATTTGAAAAATATGGCTAATTACAAGCATATTCAGTTGAAGAACAAAAGTTTTGAAGAAATTCAGATGTTATTTGACAATACTATGAAGTGGGTAGATTCATTTGTTCCTATGGATTTAGAGGTGGTGGAAGGAAGTAAAAGCCAGGCAGAAGGAAGTAAGAAGAGAACAAGAAAAGAACTTGATGAAGAAAGTGTCAAGAGACAAAAGCTAGAGGATGATGTAGAAAAGGCAAAACTTAAACTTTGTTTAGAGATAGTTCCAAAAGATGATGAAGCTGTTAATATTGAATCTTTGGCTACAAAATATCCAATAGTTGACTGGAAGACACACATTCTAGCAGAAGACAAGATGTATTATAAGATCATCAGAGCTGATGGAAGTACTAAATATTACAAGATATTCAGTGCAATGCTTGATGATTTTGACAGACAAGATGTGTTAGATCTGTACAGGATGGTAAAGGAAAGATTTGAGACAACAAGTCTAAAAGGATATGACAGATTGCTTTGGGGAGATATCATCACTTTATTTGAACCAAGTGAGGAAGATAAAATCTAGAAAACTCAACAGGACTACACATTGATAAGCTGGAGGTTATATGATTCATGTGGAATTCATTTATTATTGATGGATACTGGAATTTCTATTCACACATATCTTTATGCTGGTAGAGAAAAAGTATCCACTCACACCTGCAACTATTACAAAAATGCTCAACAAGAAGCTTCAAACTGACTAGTGGAATGAGATGTGCTATCAACTTCTGAAACTCATGACAAAACAGCGCAAGAATCCTGGAAGAGAATGAAGATGCATCCCCTGTTGATGGAGAAAACCTTTAATTAAGAACTTGAGATTCAGAGAAGAATCATCAAGTTTTAGGAGAGGATTGGTTGGGAATTAAATTTTTTTTGATGCTTTTGGAATAACTGCTGCTAATTAGTTGCCTGCTAGAGTAAGAAGTTAGTGCTGCTGGTTATAACCCAGAAAAGAATTACAACTGCTAGAAGAGTTTCTACTGTCAGAAGGATAAAGATGAAGATTGCTTATCAAGATTACTTACGGGATAAGTATGAGATATTTTTGTAAAAGATACGTATAAGTTATTTGTTTAGAAGATCATGATAACTTAGGAAAATATTATAAGCCTGTTAGAACTCCTTGGTGTATAAAAGGAGTCCCTAGGGTTGTAGAGTTTAATGGACCCAGATATTCACACACATTCATATACGTTTTGATACATACTTCAGGTTAAAACCCCTATACTACACAATTACTTCGTAATAAATCATAATAATAATATAGGAGCTTTTTCAGATATATCATTGTTTCTAAAGGTTTACTGTTTCATTAACATTATTTCTAAGTATTAAAGAGTAATTCCCATACCTTTAGTATACACAAAATGTTTCTACCATAGTTGTTTTGGATTTAGCCAAAGTAACTATAACCTTTACAAGCAAAGGATAGATCCTAAGTTGGGATCAAAAGAGAAGACAAGAACGCAAACAAAAATAAGATTTCCGCTAATCGAAGGCAAAGAGAAATATGATATTGATGGACGCTTGAAAACTTTTGATTTTGATGTATTTTTATTTTCTTATAATTTTGTAATATTGTTTATTGAATTTATGAAATTGTCATTTTATTAAATACATAACTTTTTACAGAATGCTTAACTGTGTTATTTGTACTATGTTTGAATGTAAGACACAAGACAGTACTCAACATTTTTATAAAATGTATAGAATACAAAACATGTAATTTGTAAGACATATGTTTTCAAATCAAGTATAAATCGCATGCAAGTAGCATGTAATTCTTGTGTAAATCGCATCTGATCCATATGTAAATCACATGTGACCATGTGTATATCCAGTGCATTACCTAAAAAAGCATGTATTTTACCTGAGTAAGTGTGATACTAAAGCAATTATCAGAAGACTTGTTAATTACACTAATTTATAAGATACATATTTCGATACTTGGTTTTAAACACATACATACTCCAAAGCACATTTTGAAAATTCCATGGACATATATTATACTACCTCTATTATTTCTATAGACGAACTATAAGTTACAAATGTTGATACTTGTCTAAAAATAACAAATACTTCACAAAAGGAAATCCAAACTACCATATACGTGCTTTTAACAATTACGTCAAACTCTAACTAATTGTGTTACATCATCATCAACCTAATTCCCAAGATGCTTAGCCAAATCCAAACGTAAAAATCCCTTTAATGTCATGCACATTCAACATGTCTAACGATATCGTTGTGGCATACTCGAACATTTACACGCTTACACCAAATATCTTCCACATGAAACACAAAAAAATAAAACATAATCAATTAAAATAATTTGAGTAAAATCAACATGTGATTCTGAAGTAAATTCACATGTGATTTGTATATCAAACCCTGGCGAAAAAAATGACAAAACATACAAAGCCAACAAAGTAGGCTTAAGAACTTAACTTGTCTTTTTTCATTTATATTTTTAAAAACCAAAGCACCTAAGACCTCACATTCATATAATCAATATACTTCCACTGTATTTACATACAGTACCTAAAACCTAAACATATAATTAACAATCTTGATAAAGACTTCACAAGTTGAGTAACATAACACATCATCAATTAATATTCAAAAATCGTAAGGTTGTAATCGTAGGCTAAATCACGTGTGATTATCACATTCGCATTTCATCAAACACATGGTGTGCATCAACAATCATAACAACAACCTACCAAAATAAGCAACAAAAACCTAAAAGCTAAAAACATAATAACAACATCTACTCCTTATATCCAAATAACAACAAATTATGAACAACTAGTAGATAATATCACAAATAAGCAAACAATACCTAAAAAAAACCTAAAATAAGGACCAAAATAAGCAACAGCTACTGATTATATATCAAATTAACAATTGTACTTACATTCACATGTTTTTAAATTCTTTGGTCATCACGTAGTTTACAGAAAAACTAAAAACTGCTTAACATGCAACCAACAAGAATAACAAGAGCCAAAAAAGTGAGATATCATAAAATAAAAAGTCAAACCGCGAATATGAAGATTTTCTTCTTCCATAAACACTTATAAAAGTTAATAATTGTAATTAAAAAATTCTAATTATATTATTGGGGGCCTTCAATAAAAATAAAAAGAAAAAACCATCAAATTAGGATTCAATAACATGGTAATTTCTTTCAGTCTTTTGGTTTAAGTTAACTGTATTCAACAACTTTTAGATCCATGCGGACTGACTACGAGATTGACGACGGACGGGCCAGATCGACACGGATTGGCGCAGAATGACAGATCGATGGGGTCAACGTCATATCGATGGTGAAGATGGAGATCGATAACAATTTATGGTGGTTTGTGTGTGTTTTGGTGAGAAAGAGAAGAGAGAGAAGTGTAATATATATATATAAATATATATATAATATATATATATAATATATTTAAATAATATAAATAAATTATATAATATAATATATATATATAAGAGAGAGAGAAGAAGAGAGAGAATTGTGAGTGAGAGGTGTGAAACTGTAGTGGTAGGTTGTTAGGTGAATGAGAAAATACAAAAATGCCCTCGATGTTTTATTATTTCAGATCAAATTTATCTAATGCCATAGATCTAAAAGGATTGAATGGTTTAGATTAGAGCTATTTGTTCTTTAAAGAGATATGTTCTATAAAATAACTATTTTCCAATCCTCCCCTAATATAAACAAGCTATTACAAAGTTGAACTCCTTGCCAAAAATCTAAAAAATAACATGTGACATTTATACCTGATCTAAATGGCCCTTAAATCAATTATACCTTAATTAAAAAAACATTAAACATTTCAATCCTTCCACCATTGTCCCAAATTAGATATCCTTTAAAAGTAGATCTAAGAAAAAGCCTATTACCTTTATCTCTAAGAAAAAAATTGTCGATTTAATTCTAGAACAAAACAGCAAATCATATGCAAATACCAATTCAATTGTCCTATAACAATTAAAAAAATGTTGATTAAATCCTCCACTCCTTCAGTTATCAAAGAAATGATTTTTGATACTCGATCACATAAAGAAAACGATTTATATATAAAAAAACCCATCGCCACAATCTGCTAGATAAGGTACATGATATTTGATATGTTTTTGTCCGACTTCAATTTTAAAAAGATGGTTTTGTTTTTTTTCGAACTAATTAGGTACTCCGATTTTAGATCTTACACAAACATGTTTCATGCATGATAAAATTTAATGGGTTTCACAATTTTTATAAAAATGTTTATATTCTTTAGTTTTAAAATATAGTGTTTAAATGAATTTGGCATAGTTTTGGCAAAAGTGTTATTTGATTACCCTTACTTAATGTATAGTTGTATACATAGTATTGATGAAATTCTTAAACGACAAGAACATCTTAAATTAACGCTTACTTATTGTGGTTGATGGTGTTAGGTTTAAGAAAAAGTGTTTATTATTAGATGATTGGTCTTTGTATAGTTTTGTTTTGTTATAGTTATTATTTGTAATTATCAGTAAGTAAAGTCTATCTTGGTCAAAGTTAAATATAGTTGACCAAGGTTTGACTAAAGTTAGGAAAATATAATAGGAACAACAATAAGTATAACTACCCATCTAGGAGGGGTATTTATACAAGTCTTTACATTTTGTAACTTTACTTCTCCCTTCCATTTTTATTTTCCTTTTTAATGATAACTTTAAAAATAATGAAAAATACTCTCTAGCTCCTCTCCTCTCATTCTATAACTTTCGTATGATACTATAGTGCAAACATGACATATAACAATGTGGTACATCACCAGGAGAGATCTAGTGTGTGTTTCCATGGATCAAATCGAGCTTCACCGGTCAATTTTCGTCAGAACTCCTTATCCGAATAATTGTAGGTTTCGTGGAATGCTAATGTGTTAGATTTATGATTGAATGAGTTTTTGATCTTAAAATGATGAAAAAATAAATTTTTGAAACCATCCATTTGCAGGTTTAATAACAGTTTACAAAATTACTTGTTAGAATGAATACTTGATCGAAAAAAATATGGATTTGATTAATTAGGCTTTCATAAGTTCAGAAATTAGGTAGTTTCGGTAACTTTTTTATGCGAAATATGGCTATCGAAAGACAGTTTTTGACCTTCGTATCCATAATTAGTTTTCGGTAACTGCCATAACGTAAGTATTTCTAGCTTTTGTAAACTAGTCTAGCTTTCGTAACAGTTAGGTTTGAAAAGATAACATTAATATTATCACCTTAAACTGCTTAAAAATCTAATAGTTAGGTTTCTTATTAGTTTTGTAGCTAAGAATTTACGAAAGTAGAAGGTTTCTTAGATTCACGAAAATAAGGGAAATTTTGGAATTTATGAAAGGTGGTTTTATATATTGGAGCTTTCGGTAACTGTTTGATCTGAGGTTTCGTATCAAGAGATTGGTTTTGGTTTCGTACTTCAGCTTTCTAACACAAGGTTCATATAAGAGGTTCATTCACAGTTCAAAACTGAAGGGTTTCGTATCTGAAGGTTTCATATTTTAGAGTTTCATATTTTCCAAGGTTGTCGTACAAAAGAAGGTACGTATTACAGAGATTGAAAGAGTTTAATACCAATAAGGTTGACGTAAACAGAGTTTCGTAACACAGCTTTCCCAAAATAAAGGTTTCGTAATTTAGTTTTATTCTATACGAATGGTTCGTATCCCATATCGAGGTCGTAACACAGACAATGGGGTTCGTAACATGATAAGAGGTTACGTAACACAGAGTTGGGTTTCGTAATACTTTTCCCCCCACACTTAAGTTGAGCATTATGCGTAATTAGAAAATAACTTAAAAGTGGAACAAACGAGAAAACATAAATATAAGAGAAACGAGATTTCCCGGGGCTCATAAGTGCTCGGTTGAATTCTAAAAGATACGGCGCTAAACGAAACGCCAAGCATGTGTATTCTACCACATGTAATATACTGATCCAAATATATCATATCCCCAAGTGATAAGCATCACCATCATCCAAGCTCCACTTATTTTATTTAATCTGCAAAATAAACTAAACTACAAAAACCGTAAAATACAAAAGCGCACTTTCGTAGGCACCACGGTTGCATTTAGCGTATGTAACAAGCCTTTAAACCCCTCGATGGCCCGAGTGGATGAGTTATAGTCTCGTGAGAGTTTCCAGCGAACACACCCACAAAGTTCAAAACAATATTTTATATATTTTTTTATTTTCGTTTAAAACTTTTTATTTATTTAGTGAAACAAGCACGCATAAAACATTACGAAAGGAAAAAATAGAATAAAAAGGAAAATATAATTACTAGTAGTATTCAAACATTCATAACACATACGAAAGAAAAGAACAAAGGCGAAAATAAAATCTTTTTGTATTTTTAGATTTAAGGCAAACACATAAGGTTTGAAACCTTTAACAACATAATCACATACAAATATTCTTGGGTTTTATGTTTTTTTATATTTTTAGCACACAATAATTATATAAGGTAAAAAAATTATATATTTTTTTATTTTATATTTTTTATTACTTTTTTAGATATATTTTTTTGACCAAAAGTTCGTCGCACTTCATAGAAAGTGCGACGTACATCACATTATTATTTTTATTATTTATTTCAAAAATTTTAACTTGGCTCGGGCAAAAATTGTACTGAAGTGTGTCGCACAACAATGTATGTGCGGCGGTTTTATTACGACAGAAAATATTTATTTTATTTTTTTGTATTTTTTTTCTTTTACACTTATTAGTTAAGAACACATATATAAACAGATGCAAACACATAAATAGACAAACACAAAACACACCAACTAAACAGATGCAACCACGAGCCACTAACCGAGCTTTGTTCTTTAGTATGCCTCCCAGTTCATCTAGTTTCATTTTGTAGATCCACTTCAAAGTAATAACCATAACTTTATCTGGTCGGGGTACGAGCTCCCATACATCAAGTCGTTCGAACTCATTGAGTTCTTCTTGCATTGCTTCAATCCAACAGGCTTGAGTCAAAGCATCTTTATACGTCTTGGGTTCAACAGCAGTGAGGAAAGCATCGTAGTAACAGAAAAGAGCTTGCTCATGTAATTGCAACTAAGAATGCAGGATATGGTGAAAATGGTGACAGGAATGCAGGGAGACAAAACAGGAATCAAGCATTTAATGCAGGAAATGGGAATGATGAAAGCAATCAGATTGTTCAGCGTGTTTCGTGAACTGGGTCAAATTCGGGGAAGGAAAATGTTTAGTGTTATAACTGCAATGAAAAAGGCCACTATGCCCGTGATTGTCCAAAACCAAGAGTTCGTGATGCAAAGTATTTTAGAGAACAAATGTTGTTAGCGATGAAAGATGAAGCAGGAAGCAACCTCAATGATGAAGAGAATGATTTCATGCTTGATAATTCTTTCGGAGATGAAACATTGGAAGAGCTAACTGCTGCAGTAATCATGATGGCATGAATTTAACCAGCTGATGACAATGGTGTGCAAAAGCCAAACTATGATGCAAATGCTTTCAGCGAGGTAAATGCTTCACCCAAAATGATATCAAAAAGGATTAATGAACATAAGAATCATGGGAAAAGTAAAACTGTTATACACACATCTGTTGATGATCAAATTGATTCTAATATCATATTTGATTATCCTTATGTGGAAAATAATGTTGGATCGGATGAACATGATTCATGTGATCATGACCAATATCATGATGTTAAAATCCTGGCATACAATTCTCTGTGAGAAGC